>MNCI01035832.1:595380-606322 GCA_015680685.1 Gnetum montanum
AAAATACCAAAAAAATCACATACCTCAGACTTGCTTAACCATACACCGTGACACATACAAGCAAGCCTGGGAAGACAACGAATGATTAACCCCAAGTGTTTCTTGTGGCGTTAAGGCATTTAGTCTGCGGAGTTCGACCGGATCGCGCGTATTCGTATGGTTGAGTGTAGGGGTACCTTGCCACTCATCACTAGGTGATGTTTTTCTCTTGGGGAATGAGGCATTGACCACTTATGAGACATTTTTCACCCCCAAAAGTATAAACTATGTGAAATTGCCCACTGTGGGTTACAATCTTCACATTTACAATGAAGTTTTGCCTTGGGTTTCATGGGGTGAAAGCCACATGATGAAGATTGGCCATAACATGCAAATTTTTGTGGTGTTTCAATCACTACATGTAGATAGGTTCCTCAATCATCCTTGTTGCCTTTTTGCAGCAACCCTTAGAGGTTGTCAAATAGTACTTGGTGTAGTCAATGAATGTACTAAAGATAAATGGATTACTTTTCATATTTTTGAAATGCTTACTATTATGCTAGAAGGTTGACTTGTCAAAATGTTTCCTTGCCTTTCTACATAAGCAACACCCCTCCAAGCACTCAGGGCTTATTTTGACTTTGTGGAAAATTACAAAGACAAAGATGGAAGAAGACAGGGATGTGCAAGCTATGCTACCACTACAAATGATTTTCAATAATCATTTCAAGGTTACCTACATTAGGAAAACTGCACAAGCTATACAGAAGAATTCGATCATAACATTTTGCAGCATACAAATACAAAGCAATTGCAAGAGTAGAATATGAAGGAGCCACACTAGCAAGATGAACCATAGGATTACATGAAAACTATTAGGATGAAGATCTCAAATAAGGCCTAGTTGGAGTCCAACTAGAGAAAAGAACTAGAAGATCTCCTACTACAAGAAATGAATGAGAAAGTCAAAGAAGTAGAGACCAAGATTTGAGATGAATTGCAAGTGCTGGCAAAGGAAAAAATAGGGGCCATTGAAAAGGTAGCTATAAAACAACCTTAGCCAAAGATTGCCACCAATCTTGAATCTCTACAATTGAAAGCCTAGGGGCACACTTTGGAGGAGATTATTAAAATCATAAATGATATTGAAATAAGGGTTAAATATGAAGCTAGGAAACAACATTAGATTTAATGCAAAGTTCGTAGAAAGCACTTCAAGGAGGAGTTATAGTAGGAGATGTGTAGGCAAGAGAAAGAAGCATGTGGTAGGCAAAGGCAACTAGAGGGAGATTTGCATAGGTAGGAAAAGGAGTTAAACTATAGAAGTAGAAAGTGAAGGGAGAAGAATGATAAAAGGCAAAAGCCTGTTCTCAACAATAGAAGGAGGAAGTATAGTGCAAAGGAGGCTTAGGCTCAATGACAAAGAAAAGAAAAGATTAGAAAGCTTGACACTAAAAAAAAAAGGAGACTGGAAGTGTAGAAACAAAGAGATGTTCAAGCTAGATTTCACAAGGCCCTTAAGGCAAATGCTAAAGATTGGCTGACGAAGACGAAACGGCCATATCAAGAGTTGGACCTTAATATAAAATCCCCTCGTCAAATCATCAAGTTTCTTTAGCTCATCTAATTGCATCTCTATCTTCTATAGGCACATGATGTTCTTTGTGGAGATGGAGCACATGGATTTATAAAAGATGAAGAGGATCATCTAATGGAGGGTGCCCTCCATAAGGAATTTTGTGCATGTCTTTCTTCCTTTTCCCAATGATGTTGTTTAGATTTTGTTGATATGCAAAATGCATGAATAAGATATTTCTGGATTTTAAAAGTCAACCAAGGTTCTTTGTTAGTATGAACACATAGAATTAGGGACATTGTCTACCCCTTTTTATGTCTATTCTATACTAAACTATTATGTCGTGGGTTGGGCCTCAATCCATTGCTAGGTGGGCTTCCATCCCTTTTTTGTTTTCTTTTTTATATAAGCTATCTGCTTGCCTCGACTTGTAACATTAGTTTTCTGTTAATATAACCCTAAAACTTCCCTCAAAGCAAAATGTAAATAGTGATAATTTATGTCATGGCAACGATTCAAAGATTATATCACAGCTATCATAATTACTTTAACCTTGTCTCAACAAAATAAGGCCTCACCTAACTAAACATATTTTACTAAAGAGATTTGAACATACTATACACTTAACACATCCACATAACCATTTAGGCATAAGTACTAATCATAATGTTACAATGCTCTAAGTAAAAACTAAGGTTATACAATTCAATTAGTTTTATCTAAGAAACCCTGAAACTAAATGATCCAACGAATATAACAAGGTTTAATTGGAAATAACTAATTTACCTATATATTTTTAATATATATCTATTATTTGGCCAAGAGAATCTTTTATGTTTTTCAAATTAATAAAATCTCAAATTGATTCACTGAGAATTGATTTTCACATTGAAAATAAAAATAAAAACCAACATACAATTCTCATGAAAAAGTTCATCTCTTCACCTAGCTTTATGACAAAAATTATTTATTTACAAGGATAGAGTCCAAACAAAAAAAATAGTTTGCCTCTGGACAAACCTTTTAACTAAAAGAGTAACTCATTTTAAAAAAACTGACAAGTAAAGCTCATATTCACCATTACAACAATGAAATTATTTTACAATGACTAAGGACTCTCTTGGATGGGGCTCATAATTGGCAAAACTCCTAGCCAAAATAATAACTCCCATAAAAAATATTGTGACAAGTAAAGCTTGTGTTAACTATTACAATGATAACATTACTTTACAGTGACCAAGAAGAACCCTCTTGGATGGGGCTAGTAATTAGCCTCTTTGCCAAAATCAAGCATATTCAATTTCATATACCAAGGTATGTGACATGCTGGTTAAAACATGTGGCTTACATTGGATGGGGTTGGTAATTGGCCTTTGCCAAAATCAAGCACATTCAATTTCATATACCAAGGTGTGTGACATGTTGGCTAAAACATGCAGCTTGCATTCTACAATCCATAGGTTTGATCTCAATAAGCTACCCATAACTAATCTAATAAATCTAGAGTCTAGAACATAATTACAAGATCTTCAATTTCAGTGAGTAAACCTAGTTTAGCTATATATTTATGATATATTTGGTTGAGAGAATCTTTTTCTTTTTTTCAAATTAATAAAATCCCATAATTGATTTACTACAAATTAATTTTCATGTTGGTAAAAAAATCACAACTAGCTTTAAATAATTCTTTCCATGGAAATTGTTGAACTTGAAATTGTATAGGTAACTAGCTGAACCATTACATAACCATAATAATTCTCATGGAGATTTTCATTCCTTGACCCAGAGTAATAATGATAATTATTTATTTTCTGTGGTAATTGGCTTGTAGGCGACAAAATGACATGCTCATAATAATTCCTATGGAAAAGTTCTCGTGACCTGATGATAAGTATTTATTTTATGTAACAAAATCTAGCCAACCAACCGATAATTGGCCTATTGACCAAAAATAGTTGGGTTCCTGCCATGACCAGATTAACTGCCATTGTCGAATTATCACAAAGGGGGAAAAAAGCGGGTAAAAAACCGCATTAAAAAAGACTTTATGCATTAAAAAGATCGCTCCCATGTAGCTGTAGGATGAAAGACAATCTAAGCACGCTTATTTTTAAGCCTCTCATCATTAAATACTCAATTTCGGTTTACTTAGAACTTTGGAAAACACCTCATTCATTTCATCAACAAAATCTCCGTTGAAATGAGGATCTGACCGCCAAGCAATATGATCATCTGGCCTGACCAATGTTGCACATGGAATTGACAATTTACATAACTGCCACCATGATCCTGATGCTTCTTCAACATCAATCACACATTCTAAATTTTTTTGTCTCCATTTTTCCGGAAAGGACTCTATCTTTGCTATGGACTTAATAGTATCCTGTGCAGAATTATATTGATGATTTATTTTCTGTGAAAGCTGACTTTGAGATGTGCCCCTTGGCCAAAGAATACAAACCAGCAATCGCACGTTATAAAGTTCTGTGACGTTAAATGCAGCATCTGCCCAATGATAGCATGCTTCATTTGGAGGTATTAGGAGAAGGAACTCTACAGCATTTCCTGAAATCAGATCCAATGTTGACACGAACTCCTGTGAAGGCGTACAAAAGTTAAGAGGGCAAATTAAATTATACTTCAACAAAGGTACTAAGCCACTTTAAGTATTTCAACAAGAAACAAGGTATCAACTGTCTCTCTTTGGGAGATATTTTATATAATCTGCCCAAGAATGACTTTCTTGCGTACAATGTTTTTCAAATATAAACAAGAATAGACAGAATAAGCAATACCCATGTAGAAGCTTATAGTAATGGAAGTAATAGATCGACAGATACCAGAAGCTGAATCGTTTCAACAAAAAAATTTTGTATTAAAAAAATTGGTTGAATTTGAATTATATTTAGTAGATCCCCAAGGTTTTGCGGTCTCCACGTTAAAATCTAATTATATATTTCAAAATACAATACGTTTCAAAAAAAATATATGAGAATCACATTTTACATAAATTCCTTGCATAACAAACCCCTTTTTCTTTAATGAGCAGAAAAGCAGTAGTATGGCATAAGTTCCAACAAACTGAAAGATATGCTTGTAAACTTCAAGAAAGATCTATGTATAGCCAAGTCAGCCTAACATAACCTTGCATAAATGGTATTACCTTGTTCATAAAACGTGCGTTTTGGCTCACAGGTTTTATCTTCATATGCGGCAATCTTGACCCAGGCATGGTTGAGGGAATGTATTCCCGTCTCCTTCCAGAAGGCTTTTCATGAGATGCATTTTCACCACGTATCACTTTTTCAGGGATCAAAGCACCTTCGTTATATCTACACCGGAGGGGAAAATCATCTTTTAGCAAGAGAGTTTTACTATTCCATCTCCGAAAGGAACTCAAAATAACATTCATAATTTTGCACAAGAAACTAAATCACAAAAATATCAGTGGGCGGCTTACAATAAAACCCTGCAAGAGCAAAAAAGGATGAAAGGGCAGAGCTGTGCTTTCTTACTGGGGAGCTTAACCACACCTGAAACCAAGATCTTCTGCGGGAAACTGTAGTTGAAGACTTTGACCTCTTTCTAAAATGTGCCTGACCTTTTCAAGCCTCTGAAATCCAAAAGGATTATATCTATTCATGAATGGTTCTAACAGTTGAGCACGCCCCGCAGCAAAGATGCTCTCCAACAATACCGTTTGTAGTTTACGAGGAACAACTGAAGCTATGTCGCTGTTTATTGCCTTGTGTACTATGCTAGCATAACAATACAAAACAAATTATCAAAGTAGCAAATGAACCAAAATATATTTTTAACCAAAATTATAATTATAATACCAAAGTTTGCAATAGCTGGATCTAGCCCCAGTGCAGCAGGTACACCCATTGCTGCCTTGAAATTTGCAGTACTCAGTGCTGTATTGTTTATGGCTATCTGATCTTGCCAAAAGTAATCACATATAAACATCACAGAAACAATCAATAACCAAGAAATCAGATAGAATTGAAGGAAACATACATGGGAAAATTTACCGGTTTGCGCTCAAGCTCATAGGTTCTCAATATTCCAGGACAGGCAATTCCACGAATGACTGAAGCAAGTTTCCAAGCTAAATTATGAGCATCTTGTATGCCTGTATTCATTCCTGCAAATGCCCACACAATAATGTGTTTATGTGCAAGAACTATATAATCTGATTATGTACACTTGATGTTGCATGCTTAAAAGGTGTATGCAAAAATGGAAAAACGCTTTGTGTTCATGATAATTTTCAATAAAATTTTCAGAAAATGAGAAATATTTTATCTATAGAGGTTATGTAGGATCTAGTTCGAACAGCACCTAAAAAACTGTATAGCAAAACTCTTAGCACCACAAAATGGAAAAAGGGCACCAGCTATTTCCCGAGTATTCTTAAAATTACTTGAGCGATAAAAATGTGCGTACTTGTAGTGCGAAAAATTAGCATATTTATCATGTGAACCAAAAAGAACAGCAGATTCGTTCTCATAGCCTTTGACTTTGGCCAACATTTCAACAAAACTCATCATCATTATGTCCTTCCGTCCCATGATTTTATGTGAAACGTTAGTGTAAATAGGTGATTTGACAATACCTTTTATAGTTAGTAGTCCATGAAATACCAACTTGGAGCATACTTTTAACCGACCTTGAGATGACGCATGTAGACTTGGAAACTTGAAACTAATGGTTATAAACAGACCACCATTACCAAGTAAGGTTTGCCCACACATAAATAACTTACAAAATACGACATCCCAAGGGACTTCTTTCGTTTGAATAAAGCATGCAATTTAATTAAAGCCAGGTTTAGAAAGAAGTCCCTATTCCTAATCCTAGATTCAAGTATGACCTCCAATTGACAAAAGCCATTATATGCTTTGGTACGATCAAACTTTAGGGACTACCACTTGGAGTGATGTTAAGGTGCTTGTTTCTCAAGTCATAAGACCTAGGTTCCAGCCTATCTGCAGCTACTTGAAAGAGATTAGGCTTTTTCTCCTCCACCAACCTTCCCAGGACACTGCCATGGTAGAATAAACATTGAGCCTCTAAGTGAGAATCCTTCTATGCAATTTTAACTGCATTCTCATTTCTTGTATATTTAAGAAAGATGGTTCTTGCAGTAAATGAGAAATAATGATATGATGTGAGACTGTCTTAAAAATAAATCTCTAACCCTATATCTATTTTTTTCGTGAAAAATTCAGGCAAATGCATTAGATGAAAGCCATGAAGGTAAAGAAAATAACTGGAAAAAGTCCCCTAGAAAGGACAAAACTGAGAAAAGTAAAACAACCCACCCAACTGAAAAAGCAAAAGAGCAAATCCTATGTATAGGGCGAGAGCAAACTTTTTTTAAAAAAAAGCAACCCCACAAAACTGGCCCCTCCTTGGGCCATCACGATAGCACATTCAAAACCAAAACAAACAAAACCCACCATCCTAATAGGGCACCCATGAACCATTCTAAAAAGACCAATCATACAGCAAAATGAGCAAAGCAGGGGGCATCCTGCCCTAAGCTTCCAATGCAGAGAATCAAGCACATCCTTGTACGTTTCGGTGACCACAAAACTAGCTGCCTCCAAAAACTCCTTAAACTTTTGCTCCTGTTTTCGTTGTTCATTAGTTGATCCAACTTTGTCTAGATAGAAGCTCACCGAAACCCCCCAAATATGCCAACAAAGATCAAGCATCCAATCTCCATAACCTCATAAGGACACCGCCCAGAACAAAACCACCTACAAATGTTTGTAGCTTGGGTGTTCAACTGCTAGGTCAACAGGTGTTCTTCCTCTTGCGCTAGCTTAGCCTTCGCAACCTCCTCCACCCTCTCCCTCTAAGCACGATTCGTAGCTTCCCGGTATAGATCCTAGCAGCTCTTCCTCCAGGGTACTACAGATTGAAGCCTCCTGCCGCTATTGCCTATGCTGCTCCTGTTCTGCTTGCCATTCCAGCTCCTACAACCTAACCCGTGTTGTTTCCTCTTGCTTGGACATCTCCTTTGTCCAACACATATGCTCCTAGGACCTCACCTCCTCTATCACACACTGCAAATCTGCCTGAAATTTTGCTTGAAGCTCACACTATATCTACTCCTCAAAGCGCCTAACTTGGTCCTACTATGGCAACTCCAAAAATTGATCCAGATTTGCAACCCTAGCAAGCGACTGCCTAGAATCCCTAACCCCAACCCCCTGTAGAACAGATGACGAAGACTCCCTTTCCACTGATGGCCTTCAGTGTGAGTAAAACTTTCCCATTGACCGGGATGGCATAGACAAAAAAGGCTTGGCCACCTTCCATAAGGCCAAAATCAGGCCAAAATGGCACCCCTATTTCCCTTTCTTGAGAACAACCATAAAAAACTTTGGCAAATTAATTGGGCGCCCCAATTGTAGACAACACAGAAAAGAGAAATGAGCTTCTAGGCATTCCCAAACTAGACAAAAAAGTGCTCCACAAGTTCGGCCACTTCCCGCCATACCTTTAGCAAAGTGGATTTTGGAACCTAACCACTGGTTGTTTCGGCACAACACCCTGGAAAAAGCCCTCTGCATCCTGCAATCCACGACCTAAAGATAGAACCGTCTCTCCATCCAGGATTATCCCAAGGTACGCAGCAACATCTTGCTCTGTTAGTCTGATTCGTACCCCCCTGAAAAAATAGTCACATCTCCCCACCAACGTGAGAAGAAAGACGCATCAGGAAGCTCAAGATCGCCCACAAGTTGTAGCAAAATGTCATCCCAACCCACCCTCGGCACCAACACCCACAATTGCTAATTGTTCCAGAACTTCTAGCACTCCAGTTCAAAAGTGGGCATCTATCCCATGGCAACCGTGACCTCCCTCCATAATTGCAAAGCCTTTTATAATAAACAAACCAGGGCCGAAAGAGTCTCATCATGAAAGACGAGCATTTTGGGCCTTCCAAATGACCCAAAGAACAGTGCCAACTAGGTTTTTCCCTTGAAACTGACACTATGTATTTGCCACCACCCAAACTGCATGCATCACCGTGCATTGGGGAACAAAATGCTCCATTGTTTCCTCCATTGCATCGCAGAGAGAACAACTGGCCGAAATCTGCAAACCTTGTCATCGCAGCAACACCTTGATTAGAAGAGCCTCTTGGGCCAACAACCAAAGAAAGCATTTAACTTTCTTTGGTAGCTGACCCTGCCAAATCTGCTATCAACCGGCCACTATGGGAAAACAAGAAAGTAATATTTGATGCAGCAGGGCCCCCACCAAACCCAACGGATGTAATGTCTAGAGCATGGAACATATACTGTGCCAAACCCAAGAATCATGAGGTCCTGCCACCCAAGGAGTGTATTTATGCCGCATAATTAAAGTCCAAGATCTACCCATGTCATTATTTGAAATCAGATTAATGAGCCATTGGTAACCCATTAAAAGCACATCATGGAATTTGACAATACCAAGACCGCCTACACGAATTGGACGCACCACTTTGTCCCAAGAGACAAGGTGCATATGATGTCCTCCCTTGTGCAAGCGGTGTTGGTGAAAGACTATGATTCTAGGCTTTCCAAGCCTTCCATAAAAGTAACGTGGCCTTGGAGTTTCCCGAGAGCAGCAGAGAGGGAAGCCATCCCGTCACACACCGCATGGCGTGCATGTAAGGGCACTAAAAAGCAAAGTGCATGATGGTTTCGGGCCCACCCTTGCAGAGAGGGCAGGTGACATTGATATCAAGGCCATGCCTTCTTAAATTCACTTGAACAGGCAAGGCATTGTTCTTGAGAAGCCACAAGAAAACTTTAATTGTTTTGGGTAGTCGCCCTTGCCAAACCTACTTCCATCCTGGCATCAGTGGGTAAACAAAAGATAAAAGCTAGTGCAACTCAAAATCCAACCACCCCCATAGCTGCATGCACTACGCATGGGTGCAAAGTGTTCGCCATGGTCCCGAATCGTGTGCCCTCATCTACCACCTAACGTACTTGCCATTCATTATCCGCATCCACTAGGGCGGCTCCACACCTGAGTAGGTGAAACATAAAAGTAGGCACTGCTGTCCAAGTGTCATTTCGTCCTTGAACTTGGAGATGCCTAGGCCCACCATGGCTTGAGGGCATGATCCAATCCCACCTAGCTAAGTGCAGTTTGCATCCCCCTCTACCACCCGACCACACAAAATTAAGAACATGACGATTAATGGCCTGGATCACGACCCGCGGGGGGGTTGGTAACAATGGCCACAAAGCATGCCATTTCCTTAAGCACCCTCAACGCCAGCACCACCCGTCCTTTTCGGGTAAGAAATCAAATCGCCCAATGTCCCACCCAACTTTCGATTTTTGCCAAGACCATTCCCCAAGTTCCACAACATCCCCAAGCAAAGAGTGGAATGCCCAAATAGGAGTCTTGAGCCATCCAAAAAGGGAAACCCAAAATTTGCATGACCCAACCCTTAACCTGCACGTCCACATTAAGGAAGTGTGCAAACAACTTCTCTCAGTTTATCACTAGGCCCAGCTCATCTGCCATCCATGTAAGCACTTGGTTAAAACATCGTGCTTGTGGGACCCTAGCCCGACTAATCAGCATCGTGTCATTGACGTAGTGTTCAATCAAACACTCCAACCTAGCAATCCTTAGGCCCCCCACCCTGGTAGCCTTGCAATAGTACTTCAATAGGTCCATAGCAATGATAAAAAGCAAAGGCAAAAGAGGGTCCCCCTACTGCAATCCCCTTATGGGGGCCAAGAGACCCCACAGCAACCGCGCCCCCCCCCCCCCCCCCCCCACCCCACCGCGNGACCACATAATTGGATGAATTCTAGATCAAACCCTTTATGCATCATAATGGTGGTAAGCGCCTCCCAAATGACCATATCATATCCCTTTGCGATGTCTAACTTGAGGCACATTCCAAGAAATTTCGAGCAATGCAAGGAGTGAAGGAGCTCTTGCATGAGGAACACCTAGTCTTGTAGGGTCTACCCTTGAACAAACCCTGTCTGATGATCCCCGACAAGCTTGGGCATGATGGGGACCATCCTCTGCATGAGCATCTTGGAGAAAATTTGGACCAACACGTTACAAACCCCTATGGATCAAAAATGAGCAAGAGAGGCATCAGCACATTTGGGAATGCAAACAATTTGGGAGTAGTTAATCTCCCAACAGATCTACTACTGCTTGGCCAGCATCAGATTAAAAGCGTCAAGAATATTGGGCCCCATAATATCGAAAAATTCCTTGAAGAATTCGAGGCTCCAACCATCAGGCCCAGGTGCCTTCCCTCCCCACATAGACCCAATGGTCTCTTTCAACTCTTGCCAGAAAAACAGGTTCAACAATTGAGCATTGTCGTCATCCTCCAAC
>MNCI01035832.1:606416-652928 GCA_015680685.1 Gnetum montanum
TCCTTCGAATCATCAACCAGGACCCCCACATCGGTCATCAACACCTATCGTTGGCTCCACCCACAAGACTTGGCCGCAGCAAAAAAGAATTTTGTTTGCCTATCCCCCTCCTTGAGCCACCTGATCCGCAATGGTTGTTTCCAATAGATTTCCTCTTCTAAATCAAGCACTTGCAGCTGCATTAGAATGTTCTGCTCCTCGTCATGTAGGTCCTCCCCTGCCTCTTGTCAATGCTACACTTGGGCCAATCTAGATTTAAGGTTTGTACAACCTATCTGAAACGAAAACTTTTCCTCCACAAGCATGGACCTAATAGCCCACTTCAGGCATAGGAGCCCCTCCCAAAGAAAGTTCCTAGGGTCCCCTTGGCCCAGTCAGTAGTATGCCTAGATGTCTTTGACCAATGGGTGCAACCAAGGCTTGAGCAACCAAGTTGCCTCAAAACGAAACAACTGAGGAGCCCGTCTCCTTGGAGGTCCAAGACAGCAAATGAGCAATCAGTGATTTAGGGCAACTGCTCCTATCCGATGACCCGCGCATCTAGCTGCAACAGGAGCTTTGAGCTTATCCAAACCTGATTGATTCTAGAGAGGATGCGGTCATCTCCTTTTCGCCTATTACTCCACATGAATTAACAATTCTCAATCTCCAGGTTACCAGCGAGTAAGATGACAATAAGTTTTGAAACTCCCAGGCCCTAGGGGGGCAAGAGCAACCTACACTTGACTTTTCCTAGGAGTGAAGCCGTTAGTTGAAATCCTCAACAATGAGCCATGCCCAAATATCCAGCACCAGCACCACCACCCGCTCCAACTCCAACAACCACAACTCCCAAGCCTGGGCCCCATAGAAATTGGTCAACCATAGGCCCATGGAAAGAATGTAAACAGTCAAGCCCCATTACGACGAGTCAACCAACAAAATTTCAAAATGTGCTAAGATGGCTAGGCCTCCCACCCATCCCACACAAGGCCCCAGGTGCACTTTCCATCCTTGCCATTGTAGGTGGAAGGCCTCCGTTGCCTGCAATTTGGTTTCCTGCAAGCACACAATGTCACAATCCTCAGTGCAAATAATTTGTCGTAGGGTATTTCTTTTATAGGGTGTACCCTGTCCCCTACAATTCCACGAAAATAGCTTCATGCGTGATCGGTTGAGCACCGCTAGTAGACCTCCCACAAGGTCTGCTATAGCCCCAAATCAATACTCCGCTTTCCGCTTTGTCTGCTTATCTGGCATCAGATTCTCAAAGGGGTGGCCAAACCAACCCCCCACCAGTGACACCAAAATGCACCTGGAGTCCTTTGATTGCGAGTAGGCCTCCTTGGGTTTTTGCAGCTTTGAGCTACCCCAAACCGCATTAATCCAGTCGCCAAGTGGGGGAAGCTTGATCCCTAGCATGGTCAATGTAACCAAGGGTGGGGAAACCGGAGATGAGCAACATGCCTCCTCCTATCATGGTAGAGAGGCCCGAGGGGGAGGAGGCAGCCCGAAGGGTCAAGGACATCCTAGAAGAGGAGTAGATGTAGAAGGGCTAGAATTTACCACATGAATCCAATGCCAATTGCTAGTTTCAAATGGGCAAATGCCCATACATTGTTATGAGGGTCAACAGGAATGCATTGTGAGCTAGGCTATGTAAATTTATTAGTATGTCTAGTAGCCTTCATCCTAACAAGTCCAAGCACATGAACAAGTAGACACAAGCTCAGTGGGAGGATAGATACAAGAAATTCCAAGAGGCTATGATGTTTGTCAAATTGAAGGCCTACCAGAATATTCTAGATGTTGTCCACATGCAGGAAAGTCCACAATGTGACTGCACCAAACTTCCCTATCCTATTTAATGGTCCAGTGTTGCTTATGTCATAGTTTTTGCATTAGATTCCCAAGTTGTTCAGGTTTTGGTTTTGAAAATGCTGATCATTTTTCTATGATGCACTGTGTGGATCCCACTTTCATCTCTCTGTGGTCTCTACCTAATGATGTAACAGAAGTTTCCCAACCCCAAATTTTGTAACTAGGGGGCTTCCCATCCCCTACTTTTCTTGGGGGAAGGAGGGGGATGTGGGAGGAGGAGGAGGGGTTCTCTCTCCCCTCCTACGGGGGTTTCCTATTGTTTTGGGAAAAAAAATTGGCTGTAATATAATCCCCAACCTTTTCTCCAAAAATAAAAATAACAAAATACATCAACTTATGGTTGAGGATAATATAATCTTGAGTTAGTCTCCCTTGCACAAACTCAAAATGATTGTCTAGAACTAACTTGGAGAGGAGCACTTTGAGACAAAGAATTATTGTGAACAATCTAATAAAGATGTTACAAACCCCAAGAAGCCTAAAGTCAGCTAGTGATGAGGGATTACCTCTCTTGGGGATGAGCACCATATGAGAGCAATTGATCTCTCTATAGACCTGTCGACTCAATAACATGATGTTGAAGGCCTCGTGAAGATTGTTTCCTAGGATATCCAAAAATCCCAAAAGGAATTCAGTAGGCCACTCATCTGGTCTTGGAGCTTGTCCAAGTTGCATACTCACCAAGACATCTCAAACATCATGCTTTGAGAAAGGGGACAAGCAAGATTGAGTTTCCTGATTGGACACAACAGTCTATAGTAGGACACACACAGTTTATGTATTCTTCCGAGCTCACACTAATGCCCAGAAGCTTCAAACTCCTGCAGAAATTCATGCTCAGAATTGACAAACCAGCCTCCAATTTTGATGTAGTGAATCGTCTTAGAACTGTAGAGGTCTTTCACAGCCACAAGTAAGAAACAAATGTTCCTGTCGCCCTCTTGCAACCATGTAGCCCTAAATCTCTACTTCCAAAATAGCTCTTCCGCTAAATCAAAATATTGCACCTCTCAGGATTTTCTCCTCTTCAGTGTAATCCTCTCCAAGTTCTTGATATGATTGAACGTGAAAAATTAGAAGCCTAACAATTCAGAAATTTGAAAGGAAATTTTTCTGATAATGGCTATTCTTTAATCACCTTATTGACCTATCTGAGCCTCTCAAGAAAGTCCTGTGGGTCTTGCTGATTGGGATAAGAATCCCAAATTCTGAGCATCTCCTCTTTGAGAACAGATCTTGCCAATTACAAACACTCAAAATATAAAGGGGGAAAACCCCTGCATACCTGGCAAAGGAAAGATGCAAAGGCTTGTGGCCAGAAGGCTTTCTATCCAACATAGAAAGGGAAAAGTTCCAAGTGAGAATAAGATTGGATCCTACCCAAGTTCTATCAATCCTAGACAAGATCCTATCTACCCCCTTACACCTATTACTCCATATGAGAGAACAGCCAAAATTGGAAAAGTCCACCATAGAGAATTCAGTGAGCAAATCTAGCATTTCTACTACCCCCAAGAGGCAATGTCCTCCCCTCCAAACTTTTCCCAACTGTAGAGTCTCTAATTGAAGTCACCAACAATAATCCACGACCCAAATTAGGGACTTACTCAACCACCCACTTAAGCTACAAGATATGATCTTTGGGATGCTGGGGACCATAGAAATTATAAATCCAAATATGCATGGACCGATCATATATGGTTAAAATAGAATTCAACCCAAAACCCTTTGTTGCATCATGTATTGACAAAATGCTAATACCCCCTGCCAACCCCCAAGAACCCACAATGAACTATTTTCAGCCTTCCCATCATATGAGTTGTGCCTGTTCATTCTTCACTTTTGTCCCCTGCAAACAAGCCCACTAACTAATCCTTTTAGAGTATTCATTTTATAGGAGTAACCTACACCCTGCAATTTCAAGATAGAAGCTTCATGGCTTACCAAAGGACCTCTTTCGAGTAGAAGCTTCATGGCTTACCAAAGGACCTCTTTTGATAGACCTCCAAGGTCTTCTGATTCCCAAATTCAATATTTCTTTTTGTATCATTTTTATATGGACTTCATGCAATGAAGGCCTCCTAAGCTTCCTCTTCTCCTCCATCCTATGATAAGCAGATTAAGGTGATGACGCTCTCAAACCTAAGGAGATGGCTTTCCATCAATCATAGTTGCAACATTTGAATGAGGCTTACAACTTTATTAAATTTTCAAAAGACACAAGAATTGTTAATCATATCTATTNAAGGATCATCGGAATACCCTCGATATCCTCCATGAGCTGGAGCGCCCAAATTGCACCTGTAGGCGGCTCCCGACTCGCCCGTAGGGGGTTGTTCCTGGTGGGGGGGGGGGTCTCCGTTGTTGGGGGGGCGCCCCCCCCCCCCCCCCGAGTGTTTTGTGTCGGCCTGCCTCGGTTTCCTCGGTTTTGGCTGGATGTTTGTCTGTCCTTCTGGGTTGTTTGGGGCCCGAGGGCCCCCCCCCCTGCTGCGGGGCTTCTTGGCCCGCCACCTGTCGTTTCCGTGTAATCTTTGTAACATAGTTTCACTTCTTTAATACAATCCCGAACTCTTTCTCAAAAAAANAATACAATCTCAAACTTTTCTTTAAAAAAAAGGTTGGCACATGGTGATAGTGATGTCTACTTGTTTCCTGATCAAAGACAGGTTCCGTCCTTAAAGTTCATGAGACTGAATATGAAGCTAGAGTAACCATAGCCATTGCCATAGTGGTAGGCTTTAATGGTGATGCAACCATTTCAAATGAACATCTAAGTAGAAATAAGAGATGCAACCCATTGAAGTCATCACTTGAAATGAAATTTTGTTAAAATGAAATTTTGTTTCTAAATACAGCATGCTTCAGACTATGAAACATATGCATAACCACAAAACGTTTTAATTGTACTTTCTTGAATAAGCTCGTTGGCATCTAAGAAATTTTAATAGTAAAAATTTGAAGCAGAAAAAACAAAAGCTTCAACCACACATGTATGAAACATAGAAGCACAAAACTTTTAGAAATTGAACAATTTTATTATATTACATCCTATATAATATCCAAATGCTAATATTGTTACCTTCTACATTAAGTTTACTAATATGATGGCTTTACTTTCTTGATCTCTTGGGGTATGTTTAGTTTTATTAATATTCTCACATCTTTTCTGTTTTCTCCTTTTCTAAGGGGTTCCGAGTCTGCATTTGCCCCCACTTTGGCAAGAAGTGGCAGAGTTAGTTGACAATTTTTTTGTGCAGTCTAACAACATTTGGAAACTATAGAGAGCACATTTTGCATTCCTACGGTTCATGCAACTAAGGAGATGGGTGAACTTGCCAAAGTTCTTCCTTGCCTCCCTTTGCCAATGCTGACAAGGCCGACACTCAGGATTCGTCGTAGCCTGGAGGAATCTGTTGCTACAAAACTACATTCATTCAATAAAATTTACAATCAACAACAGTCATCTTAGCAGGGGGCATCCTCGTCCTCTGCTCCTAGTGGTACAGCAGAGCAAGGTGGGTTTCAACAGCCCAAGGAGAGCTCCAACTAGCAAGAATCAGTTATGAACTAGCCACTTGGTTTCCAGCACAAGCTACAACAAGTAGAAGAAGATATCTACAAGGAAATGGAGGCTAAGTTTGCTACTGAACTTTGTTAGGCCACTGCTAAGATCGAGGCTAGGGTGAGGGTCAAGGAGCAGGCTAGGTTGGCAGCTGAACTGGCCAAAAGAGACCAGGAGGATTTGGCCAAAGAGCAAGAAGAGGAGCAGCAGGAAAAGAGATCACCATAGAGGAGATGCGCCAGCAGGAGGCTAGAGAGGCAATGCTTAGAAGTATGCTTAAAGATCAGCTTCGGGCACAAATCAAAGAAGACCTCTGCATGGAGGAGGACAAATGCCTAGCACAGGAGGAGGAGACACAATGGGCCCACACATTCTTGGAAGAGGAACAAATGAAGAGAAGCCAAGACACTGTACACAAGTCCAATGCTAGATGGTGGCTGTGGATGGGGAAGTGCCCCTACGTTGTCATAGGAGTCAATAAAAATGGCTTCTGGGCAAGTCTGAGAAATTCTATTGAGACCACTTCTAGTAAACTTCACCTAGACAAGGTCAAGGACCTTGATGCTACAGTCTAGGCTTAGAGCAAAGAGAAGTATAAAGAATTCCAAAAAGTGGTCGCCTTTGGGGCTTTTGAATGCCACAAAGATATTCTAGACATGGCCCACCTCCAGGAGTGGCCATGGTGCTTTTGCACCAAACTTCCCTGTCCAATCTAATGATTGTTAATATCTAGTTCAAGCATAAGTACCCCATTCATTGTTTTGGGTTTTTAGGTTTTGGTCCAGAAACAAACCTTTGTAGGCATGGGGCCCTAGGACAAGCCAGTTTTGCTTCCATTTTTTGTATATGTGAATGGACAAGGGTCCTTCTTTATGTTTTTTTTTTTTTGTTTGTGGTGGGAGGTGTTTTCCCCTATTAATGAGGGTGCTCCCCCAACCCCCTCTTGGTTCCTAGAGGTTCTTCCCCCCAATGCTTGTAACTTTTTTTTGCCTATAATATATTCCTGATCTTCAAAAAAAAATAAAAATAAAAATTAGGTACTATTTTTAACAATGTGCAGCATCACCAACCATTTCACATTATTTAACATAAATAACAAAAGTAACGATGAAGAGGCAACTACCAAAGCCTCCTGCAGGAGGGAAACGATGTGCGGCATCGCCAACAAGTAACATTCGATCACCCAAACAGCAATACTTCTCAGCAACTTCAGCATTCATTACCCACTGTTTAATGGACTTGACTTCAATATCCATTATATCATGGCCAATCAAATCCACAATTAATTTTCTGCATATCTGCAGGGAAAAGTAAATTAAGGCAGGTATTTCCTCATTGAATTCAATGTAGCAGGTCTTGTATTTAGTTTACATAAATAACGTAAATCATACTGCATTTCTTCACTGAAAATATGTTCTAGTACTACCTCACAGTGAATGTATAGGAGTGATTGAAACATTCAAATATAAAGTATTATGCTAAAAAAAGGTTGCAAGAAACAGAATTATTCCCAACCCGAATAATATTCATGTTTTTAATAGTGTATGATTGCATATTTAATACACCCAGTCTGATCCTTGCTAATTTTGAAATTGATACTGGCACTAAATTTTATATTGTCTATGTAAAGCCCTAATCGGATTTAGTGGAAAGATTTCAGTTTCAGCCATTTCTTTTTAAAAACTTCTTTGTATCACAGTATGCACTGTTAGCTTTGAAGCTATGACCTGTAGAATGCATGACAGAAATCATACCCAGCTATAACGCATCAATACGTAAGTGTTCTTAGCAAAATACTTAGTATACCTCATACGGCTGTCTCAGATTTGTTATACTATGATCATTACGGAGTAAGCAAAAACGGATCTGCTACAACAGAAAGAAACAAATGTAAATAATCCAAAAACAAAAACAAAAAAAATACGGGTATGGTTTGTGGAGATTATTGAACCATCGATGAACAATTCATCATCAAGACTATACAAATTCAATGCATTACACAACCCCAATTCATGCACAATATGTAGAAAGGAAAACACCACTAAAAGCTTCCCTAAGTAATGCATGAAAACATGAAATATATCCAGTTACAAATGAAATAGCTCATGAACACACAAACCAGGTTCTATGGAAGTATTGAGTCTCCCATTCACCCCAAAACCCCACACCTTCTGCAATGAATTAACGGCATGAAGCCTAACACCTCTTTCAATCCTCACTTCTCAATGGATTAAGATACAAGATGCCAAAGAGAGCTTCACTCAATGCTCAATCGACCATGGTTGGCAATTGACAGCCAGGGGTGAATATCAAAGGAAATTCACTGTATAATTGTGTTTAAACATCATCTTTCAATTTAAACAAAATATGTCAAAAGAAAAAGCCAAAAAGATGTACAACAGCAACAAAATAATCGAGAATTAGGAATGATAGCCGATGGAGTGTAGGAAGCAACAGGTTAAGCCACAGGAGCAGCTGTTGGAGCAGACACAGGAGGGTGGGAAACAGTCGGAGCTGGCAGGAGTCACCGGAGCACCAGCGGATGACAGTGACAGTCAAAGGAACGGAGGGACGGACACTTAGCTAGATGACGGCGAGGGTCAAAGGAACGGAGGGACGGAAGCCCAATCGGACCGAGGGTTAGGTAAACATGATGGACCAGCCCGCGGGGAAGATGGGGGACATGCTNTTCCCTAGTGGACCTACCTATTGGGAACTGCCAGTTCACATGAAGCAACCAAAGGAAAGGCCCAGACCGTGACCTCTCCCGAATTGATCGGGTCTGCATCAGCTCCGACCTCGTCCTCTGTTCTGCCGTGAAGGTTTCGGGGCAAGAAAGAGCCACCTCGGATCATCGCTCGCCGGTTTGTTCGCTCAAATCAGAAAAGCCCTAGGCCCCACGACCCTTCCGCTTTGAGGCCACCTGGTTATCTAAGCCATGGTTGAGGCCATTGGTTGAGGACATTTGGGCCAAGTATCAGCCTGGCCAAGATGATCCCCGAAATTTCCTTAAGGAGGCTTTGCTTCGATTGAAGTGGGCCATCCGGGCTCTCCCTGTGGAGGATAAATTATCCTTTAGGAAGGGTCAAAGGGCCCTCCGAGATCAACTTGGTCAAATACAGACCTGGCAAGAAGCTGGGGAAGATTTACAGGAGGAGGAGCAGAGCATTCTACGTCATCTTCAAAGCCTTGACTTGGAAGAGGAGACATACTGGCGTCAATGCTCCCGAGTCAGATGGCTCTGAGAAGGGGACAGGCAAAGAAATTTCTTTTTTGCCATCGCTAAGACACGTGGAGGGGGCCAACCACACTGTCTACGCAACCAGGATGGGGAGATTATTGATGACCTGCAGAAAATCGCAAGCAAGCTGACGCAATACTGGGGGAGGATCTGGGCCAAGTGAGCTACCAGGCCCATCTCAGTCCAAGTAGAGCAGGTGCTAAACGAGGAGGACAACACGCAGTTGCTAGCCCCCTTCTCATGGCAAGAACTCATAGCCACAATCAATAGCATGCCGGGAGGAAAGGCACCTGGTCCTGAAGACTAGAGCCTTGAGTTCTTTAAAACATTCATGGATATCATGGGATCCAATATCCTGGAAGCTTTCAATCTCATGCTAGCCAAGAGGCAGGTCCAAAGGAAACTCAATTGCTCTCAAATTGTGTGCATCTCAAAACAAGCGGACACACACCGCCCAGAACACTTCCGCCCTATCGAAGTCTGCAATGTGCTTATTCGACTCTTCTCCAAACTGCTGGTGCATAGGCTTGTGCCACTTATGCCCAAGCTTGTGGGAATTAACCAAGCTGGCTTCATGTAGGGCCGGACCCTTCAAGACCAGGTTTTCCTTATGCAGGAGGTGCTCCACTCACTCCGAACTACAGGTTTCCCTGGGCTTTGTCTCAAACTTGACATTACCAAGGCATACGACACGCTCAACTAAGAGGCCCTGAAGTCCATTATGCAACAGAAAGGCTTTGACCAACAGTTCATCCAAGTTTGCATTCACATGCAATCTTCAGTCGGGTTCTCTTTCGACGTGGGGGGGCGGTTGTGGGGTCTATCCTCTCCAGGAAGGGGGCTGCAACAGGGGAACCCACTTTTGTCCCTGCTTTTCATCATCGCTATGGATCTAATGCAAAACTACTGCAGCACATCCGAGGTGGATGGCTTGGACATTGCGGGGGTGGCATGTCAGGCTGAACACTATGCGGAAGACACAATGCTGCTCAGTCAAGCAGCAATCCCACAAGCACGATGCATCAACATCGCTCTATCCCGCCTAGCAGCTGAGTTGGGGCTGGAGATTAATCGAACTAAATCTTCAGCTCATTTTGTTAATGTTGACGAACAGGTTAAAAACCGGGTGGTGCAAGTCCTAAATATCTTGCCCGGGACGGGCAAAGACACATACCTAGGCATTCTACTCTACCAATGGGGGCGGACCGTATCGTGGAGGTCACTGATAGAGAAAGTTGAAAGAAGGATGGGCCACTGGGCAAATCGTTTCTTATCTCGTAAAGGGCGACTGCTTGTGGCGACGGGGATCCTCACGGCGGTTACTCGGTTCATGGCGGCCGTTACCACCCCCCCAAACGCCATCATCAACAGGATCAACATGCTGATCAGACACTTCATCTGGAAGGGGGGCAGAGGGGCAAAATCCACTTGGTGAATTGCGAATGGATCGTGCACCCCTGTAACGCGGGGGGGTTGGGCATCTCGTCTTTTGAAAATGAATTGATGCTGGGGCAGCAACATTTGATACTTCGGTTTACGCGTCCGCATGGGGAGCCGATCCAGTGGATCTGCATCATAAATGCAAAGTATCAACGTTGGGAGGCAGGGGTGCGAGATTCTAGACCTTGGCAGGCACTCTACCGGCATGCGTGGGCGATGGCAACAGATCTGGAGGGGGCAACTCCCCGAGAAGATCAAGATCTTTCTCTAGTTAATGTGGCTGGACGCGCTGCCTGTGCACGCTTTCCTATGCAGACGCAGCCTCATTCAGAACGACACCTACCCCCGATGCAGCGCTGAACCTGAGACAGTCTGGCATTTCGTTTATGAATGCACTTACATGTGTGCCACGTGGCTCGCGGCAGGGCCCCCCCCCCCCCCATGGCTAGTTTTCCAAGCTCTCCGTGTGTGGAAAGAAATCGAGGCGGCGATGGGAATCACACCGACGTTTGAGCTGGATTGCGCCCTATTTCAAGAGGATGAGGAGCTCTGGCAGTTGGTGACACAGTGCAGCTAGTGTGACCCCTTACAGCAGCTGGTCGAGGACCCAGACCTAACTGATGATGCTTTCTTTACCAACTGGTGCGATGATCGGACCTTTTTCCGAGGGCGTGAGGTTATCATCTCAGAATCCTCAATCACCAGTTGTCTTGGGGCCCAGGCCGCTGGTGAGGTCATCCTGCCATCCACGCGCGGTTTGCAACACACGGAGTTGTGTTTTGAAGGGCCCGTGCCATGTAGACAAAGCCGACAAGTACCCAAATTTTCTCTTCCCCGTCTCTGGGCCCAGGCGGCAGATCTGGTGAACAGATTTTTTGTCCAATCTGGCAACGGTTCCAAGCTCCAGGGCATACACTTTGCGTTTATGTGTTGCCTGAAACTGGGATACCAGGTTAACCTTCCCTATTTTTTCTTGGAAGCCCTGCTACTTAAACGACGTGACCGCCACTCGGGGTTAATCCTTGCCTTGTGGCGGGGACGGGGAGCAAAGGGGGGGCCAACACCCGTCATCGTTTGGGCCCCCCCCCCCTCGTGGAGGGCCCCCCCTGCCTACCCCCCTACCCCTATGGCTTCATCCAGCCGAGGGAACCGCTGGACCCTACCGACAACAACCTTCACACGAAAATAGTGGACCCAACGAGAACAGCGTCCCCCTACCAACCTCGCCGGGCCGAAATCCCCCTCGCCGGAAACCTCCAACCACAGCACGAATTGGAACGAGGAGCTGCGGCAAGCCACACAGAGGGCCACAGGTGAAGCATGAGGCTGAACGGCGAGAGTGGGAGGCCAAATGGCACGAAGCCCTGGCACAAGCCCGGGCCAACCTGGAGGCCCAATTCTACAAGCGGGAGCAGGAGCAAGTGAGGCAGCAAGATTTCATGGCCGACGCTGCCAGGGCCCGGTTAGTGGATGAAATCTAGGCTCAAGTGTGGCAAGAATTGCTACAGGAGGAAGCTGACCAAAGGGAATGTGAAGAGGTGGAGCGGGCAGAACAGGAGCGCATGCAGGAGGAAGAGGAGCAACGACAGTGGCAGCTCGATCAAGCACACGAGCACAGCGCTTGACAATGGCTTAGAGGAGGGCGGTGCCTGTATCTCATCCTAGGCATCAATTGCGAGCGCTGTTGGGGGAGCTTAGGCTCCACATCTGCCAAACCTCAGCACGTTTTCATCCAAATGGGGGAGCTTCACCGGCTGACCGGAGTAGGTGGGAGTCGGCCATGCAAGGTATCCAGCAAGCCACCAGTTTCATGGACCGAAACACGTTGGACCTTCTTCATGAGCTGGAGCGCCCACACTACGCCTACCATTGGTTGTCGACGAACCCCTAAGGGGGTGCTGTTTGGAACTACGGACGGTGCTTGCCCCCCTTACCGTCATTGTTTTCTTCTTTTGCCCCTTTGTTTTGCCTCTTCCCCTGTTCTCGGTGCCCCCCACCCTCGGGGTTTGCCCCCCCCCCCCCACCCCTAAATGCGTCTGTAGAGTTTTCTGAGGGTTCCTTTTTTGCTTGGTTTTAGCATCACTGGTGGGGTTTGGATTGCTTTGTGACCTGGGGCTTTTCCCCACCCATTGAGGGCCATTACTGATCACCCACGATTTGTAATTCCCTGTACTATATTTCTTTTTTCAATAATATACTCCCAAATATTTTCTCCAAAAAAAATGTCAAAATAAAAAAGAAAAACAAGAAGATAATGTTAAAGCTGATAAAGCAAAAGTGAAGGCACATTAACTTAAGAAAAATTATCTCTATTTCTATCTAGTTTGTAGGAGCAACAATACATTAGATTTCAGGGTATATGCTTAAACTGCATCAACAAAATTAAAACCAATCTTAAAACCAAGAAAATAAAGGTCCAAGGCCTACATTTTGCATTTCTACATTGTCTGAAATTAGGTCACCAGGTCAACCTCCCCCGCTTTTTCTTGGAGGCCCTCCTGCTCAAGCAACGTGGCCGCCATTCTGGGTTAATCCTTGCCTTGTGGTGGGGGGCAAAGGGAGGCAACACCCGTCGTCATCTGCCCCCCGCGAGGGGCAGCTCCCCCCTGGATAGCCCCCCTACTACTGCTCCACCAGGCCCTACGGTCTCGCCCAGCCAAGGGAACCGTTGGACCCTATTGGCTACAACCTTTACGCGGGGGCGGTGGACCCAACAGGAATGGCACACCCCCCCCCCCCCCCCCCCCCCCCCCCCCCCCCCCCCCCCCCCCCCCCCCCCCCCCCCCCCCCCCCCCCCCCCCCCCCCCACCNCTGGCACGAAGAGCTACGACAAGCCACGCAGAGGGCCGCAGACGAGGCGCATGAGGCTAAACGACAGGAGTGGGAGGCCAAGTGGCATGAAGCCCTTGCACAAGCCCGGGCCGACCTAGAGGCCCAGTTTTCTAAGTGGGTGCATGAGCGGATGAAGCAGCAGGACCTCATGGCCAAGGCTGCCAGGGCCTAATTAATTGATGAAATCTGAGCCCAAGTGCGGGAAGAACTGATTCAGGAGGACGCAGCCCAAAGAGAATGCGAGCAGGCGGAGCAGGAACGACTTCAAGAAGAGGAGGAGCAATGGCAACGGCAACTCGATCGGGCTCACGAGCAAAACGCCCAACAATGGCTCAGAGGGGGGCGGTGCCCGTACCTCATCCTTGGCATNAAAGAAAAATAAAGGTAAGGTTAAAAGAAAATTTCAAACATTATTAACTATTTAAAAAAGTAAAGATGAAAACATCTTAAATGAAGAGAAATTATCTCAAATTTTTCATTGCATAGGTTGAATGAGCAACAACACATTGAATTTCAAAACATATAATAAAATTATAAGAGCAACAATACTAAAACCAATCTTATAACCACTCCTCTTTTGCACCTTATAAATGATAGGCATGTTTCAAAAATACGGGTTTGAAGATCCATGCATTCAAAAAATTTAAACATTTTTTACAGCAAAAATCTCTAAATACAGGCATAGAAGCATCAATTTCCAGCCCTACAATGGACTCACACCATTGCTCATAGAGATCTCCTCTACATCATGAACAATACACAATGGCTAAATGTAATAACATGTGACCTTAATACTCTATTAAATACTTAGACTTTAATTTGTATAAAGCTTATATATATATTTGTACATGTGACTATTACTTCTAAGTAATATGAAGACCTTTGTTTGGGTGACATAGGCAAGATTACATATATATATATATATATATATATAAATGAATGAGAATTGCAAAGTCTAGCATTATTTTAGAATAATATTAGAAAATTTACATGATGTGGATTCAGCGTTTATTTTGACTTTTAATTATAATTTTTTAATTATTAAATAATTAATTAAAATATGTCAAAATTCAAAGTTGACAAATCCCACTCAAATTTGGTAGACTAACTCGGCTTTATGCCTAGAGTATAAATCTATAATTAGTTTTTCAATTTGAGCTTTATATTTTGATATTTTAATGTTAAATGATTAAAAAAGTACCCAGTGGAACCATATTTTCCTTGATTCAATCAAAATATTAATTTCTAGCATGGTAGCTATAATATATTTGTGCTCGTTACGACCAGCTCGACATGTGTAAAATATTGGATGGACAAAAAGTTTAGTATTAATGATTTTTACTAGATATATTATAGGAAATGTGGAAAATACACAAAAGGCAAAAAATAAATTAAAAACCCTCATAACATATAGACTAAAAAGTGACTTAAAATAAGACAAAAAGGTATGGCCATGGGAAAAGTCAATGTGGGATGGTGATGTATGCTTTGTGACATGCTTATGATGACATCTATTTTATTTATATGCAAATTGTCCCCTTCATATTAATGGCTGGAAAAGGGATAAAGAACTCATTTAATAAAGGCCATGTGACTCTCTTGAGTGTTGTCAATTTCACATGTCTACTCCCTCGTGAGAGCTTGCCTATGCAAGGCAAGTAGCAATGATGCCATGAATTAAAAAAACATTTAAAGAATAGGCTATCTATTCTTTGCCCATTGTGTAAACTCTTGTGCACAAGTCTTTACCCAAGCCCTAGGGTCTCCTCCATCTTCTAAATAGATGGGGTGTTTGCTCTTATTTTCACTCTTGGCCAAGGAAGAGAAGACTATGCTAGTTGAAGGAGTAAAGAGTTGAGGAGAGGAGAGGAAGAGTGGTTGTTCCTTGCTTGTTCTCAGCCATCTCTTGGGCTGTGTTGAGTGTTCTTGTGGGCTCTTGGAGGTGGATTTTGCTGCTGCTGCTGTCAAAAGGCTTTTGGGACTGATTTTCTTGGGATAGTTTGGCTGATTCAAGGGACTATTTTCTCAGATTTTGTGGAAGGATTTTAGCAGCACATTGGACTTGCACTTTGAAGATAACTTCTTGAGACTATTGGCTAGACAACAGCCCAACCTTGAGGTGTCTTTTCCCTCCCCAAATTGGTCAAGTTCAACTTTAAAGGTGTGTATTCCAAACCCTTGTTGTACAAAATTTTTAGTAGGTGTTTGAAGTTGTATTAATTTGGGCAAGTGAGGATTATTTCATGGGGGCATGTGGGATTTCTTGTGAGTTGTGAGTCTTACATGGAGTCTCTCATGTGTCTTGGATTTGATTTTTGGTATGCATATTTTGAGCTTATGAGTTAGCATTTTCTTGTGTCATATGCACTTGGTATTTCATGTTCTTGTGATCATTTTTATAAAAGAAATGCCCCCCATCATTCTATCCAAGGCTAATGATATCTTGTGTGGGCTACAAAGACTTAGTTCTTGGAGGTGCTTGATGGCGTTAGCCCCCCAACATTTTATCCAACCCTAGTGTTCTTTTTGTGTAGGCTACAAGATGTTGTAGGGTTGGAAAGACTTAGTGTAGCATAGCTAGATGGCCAAAGGGTCAAAATAATATATGCATATCGAGGATTTTTGGTCTTTTGTTAAGTGCATGTTTTGTTTTGTTGGTCATTTTTGGGTCAGTTTTGTGGGGTTCTCAAGAGAGTTGTCATGTTCTGATTTGTTGTTAAATGGTCCTTTGTCCAAGCCTCCATTTCTCTCTCAATGTGAAAAATGAGAGGCTGGAAAACTTACCAATAAAGATGTCAAAGTTTGAAACCATGTTGGTCCATCATGGTGTTCAAACTTAGTAAATGTCAAATTTTATTGCTTTCTTCTTTCCATTTAGCATAAGAGCACATGGAATTTTACTACTTGTTTGCTTCCAAAAATTAGATTTCTAATTTATTTTTTTTTAAAGGCCTATTCATAGTAGAGAGACTGTTAACCTTTTTTTGTAGTTGTTTACTGTACACTGTTTTCTGATTTCATAGTGAATGGTAATAATGATAATGATAATAGTCATAGTGAATGGTAATAATGATAATGATAATAGTCACATATAGAATCTGCCCTCTGTTTTCTTTCTTTTTTTTTTTTCTTTTTTTCTTTTGGGAAATGATGTTAAGAGACTGCCCATTCACTCTTTTAACCTGAGAATAAAGAGAACAGTGACTGTTATTACTATTATTTTTTTTTTAAATGGTTGATAATTTACTGTCTAAGATTCATCTCCCAATTACAAATATTGCATGCCTGAAAAATGCCTTAGGCTAAGAGGAAGGAAAAAAAACTTGCTAAATCCCAACTCCCACGAACTGTGTTGATTATAATTTTAGATTTATTTCAGTCCCTTCTTCTTCTCCCAAACTTAGATTTGATTACCAAAAACTTAGACCCTATTTTCAAGCCTTATTTGCCAAACTTAATATGCCTGAAATTAGAGAAAAACATTGGTTGAATTTTCCATAAGATGTAAACCTAACTATTGTAACACTCTCCGTTCTATAATGTAGGCTGGTTCTTATATGGCATGTAAAATACACTTGAAATGCATAGTTACTCCTTTCATTTGTATAATGGGAACATTGCATCTTGAAAGGCTGGAGGTCTCCTTGGAGTAAGTCTTTCATTACATGAATATTTTGTACATTTTGTCATAGATTTTCATTTTATGCAAGTAAATATTGGCTATTTATTTTTGCTTCAATATGCTAAACCCCATTTACTTATCAGCAATTATATTCTTTTATGTGTGCAAATAAAAGAAAGAAAATATATGTGTGATCATGTATGTTTATTTGTTTTCCATAAAATTAACCCACATGAATTATGATTAGAAGCCCTTCAGGCCCTAGGATAAGCAATTCACCTAACTCATAGTTAGTAATTAGGTGGATGATGCATTTGATTAGTGTGCATTGTGTGAAGCATGTAGTATTTTTAGGAATCATTAACTACTCATTCTAATAATAATATATTCATCCCCATACCTTTAATGGATAGGTTGCATTATTTATTTATTTTGCATACAACCTGCCTTGGATCTGGAGATAAGCACCACTATCCAACCCTACCCGTATATATGCTTACATCGGCTTAATATCCTAAGCCATTGGACCCAAGGGAGTTGAGCTGCACAACATCTGAAGGTTTTAAACGATGTAGGCGCAATTTGTAAGTGTGTACCCACCTCACATACAATCCTCGGTTACCTATCTTGGGGGTATATCGAGGTGTAGTTCAAAAATGATGGTTGAGCCAAGCTTTGTTTGTGTAGTTTAGAACCCAAAGATAACCCAACTCATGGTCAAATGGTGACCAGATTCTTTGAGTTCAATGGCCATCAATGTGGGAATGCAATGCCACATTGCATGGGCAAAGTTGTTGAAACCTATATTTTTGATTCCCAGCCAATTGTTTGAAACCTATTCTAGATTAAATGATCTTGTATGCGGAAACATAGTGGAGGACTAGGAGTACATCCAACCACATCCATTGGTGCTACTTGTAAAATAAAACATGACACAAGTGAGTCACAAAAATGTTTGATGTTTCACAAATGATGCAGAGTATTAGCAATCACCTTAGACAAAGCTAGTTTTTAAGGTATCATAGTGATACTATAGATAGATGATATGTAATAGATGCATCAATATTTATGATTATGAGAAGTGGCAAGGTCTCATCATATCAACAATTTATTAAGTCTAATGAGGGAATGAAGTACGTAGGCCCTATAATCATCCCATCATTATGAGTCACATCCTTATTAGTTGCTAAAGTAAGTATACCCCATATGTTTTTAAAGGCTTGGAAAAGAACAAAAATTGTACTGATTTTTAGAGGGTGTTTACTATGGGTCCTACACCAAAACGGAAAAGGAAAAAAAAAAGCCTCTAATTCGTCATTGCCTTCACTTTATATAGCCACTACGTTGAAAGCCCATTCCTTTTGCACATGCAACAATTTTTTTAAATGTTTAGGTAGGTTGCTATGAGACAATGTAAGTCACACCTCCTCATAATCCCAATGTGGCTATGACAGGCTATAGGTCGCAACCTGCTTGTAATCCCAACTGCAACAAAAACCCTAGAAAAACCTCTATACAATGTAAGGGTGTTGTTGATTGCAGCACCTCACAACCCCTCTAGACTACGAAGGCATGCAAGTCGCAGTGCCCCAACAATTAGACTTTTTTAGCAAAACCCAAGAGCAATGCCAACTCTCAATGCAAATGATTGCATTCATAGTCTCTAGCAATACCCTAGGAGGGCTGCAACATCCTACTAATCACACCCAACTTGCAACTCCTTATCTGGCCTAGAATCTTCTTCAAAAATAGAGTTTTGGCTCACTACGAGTTGAATAGGTTTGCAACATCAAACTGCAATTGGCTGCAAACCACACCTACCTTAGAACTACCAATATGGACTACATAACATCACAATTTGACATCTAAATGACACCAATTTTAAGGGACAAACTCTCTAAGACCCCTACAACATGATGAAAATAGGAATTACATCAAATGAATGGGAGGTATTTCTACATTAGTTCTCTCACCCTTCAAAATGTGAACTCATGTGAACAATGATACACCACTCGGCCAATTGGGTCTCATGAACTCATACAACAACAACCACATCTTGATCCTCTTTGTGCCCCTAATGTTGGAAACCTGTTTCTTCTTCAAGAAAATAGTCTTCCTCTCCTTAGAAGACTTAGGATCAATAATGGTAACTTTCAATTCCTTCATGCTTCTCTCCAAGGTTTGGCCATCATCTGGCCCTGATAATGGGTCAAATCTACAACATTAAAAATAAAAGCCATGTCAACATCATTTGATATTAGTATGTCAAAAGTATTATCATTGATTTTGGTATTTCTTTTGAAAGGCTCCATCCTCTTTGCTTTCAATTTGAAGAATTGATTCCCCTCAACCTCTTCTTGTGCAAATGGATTCAAACAAGAACAACAACCTCAAACTTGGGCTTCCTCTTTCCCTCATTCTTTCTTTGGAACACCTCTTCAGCTTTTTTGACAAATCATTCTCTTACTTGGGAATGCAAGTCTTTCATTTGTTGGAAAAATTCAACACTCAATTGTGTCTCTCCATCAAAATGCTTCACATTATATAACATTCTAGGACTAAAACCATAATTTGCCTCAAAGGGACTCTTCCCAATGCTGGAATGAAATGCATTATTATTTTAAAAAAAAAATTTGAGCATGAGACAACAAATTCTCCCACCTACTTGGATGATCATCACATAAATATTTCAAAATGTTTAACAAAGATTTATTCACAACTTTAGTTTGCCCATCAAATTGAGTTGAAAAAATTATTTTGCTCTCCAAAATCATTCCCAAGGATCTCCAAGACTAGCTAGTAATTTGTGAATCACTATCACTCACAATAGATAATGGAATGTCATGCAAACAGACAAAATGCTGGAAAAACAAATCTACAACATGGGATGCATCACTTGCTTTCTTGCAAAGAATAAAATGTATCATATTGGCAAACCTATCCACCACAATAACGATTAAATCATTACCACTCCTTGATTTTGGAATTCCCCACATGAAATCCCTAGACACACTCTCCCATGACAATTTTAGAATAGGCAATGACAAATAATGACCATCTACTCCCTTCCCCCTTCTGAATTTCTAACATGTCAAGCATTCCTTCACATATTCAGAAACATGAGTAAACATACTTGGCCAAAAGTAGCTTCTCCACACAAACTCTAGGGTTTTATCTCTCCCCATATGGCTTGCCCATCCTCCATAATGCTTTTCAAAAATGCTCTTGGCCTTCATTTCACATTTGATAACACACACCTTCCCATTCTTGAAGAGAATATAATTTTGGATGTGGTAATCCTTCCACTAATCAACTCTCCCAATCAAAGGCTCATTCAAATCCCTCCAAACCTATCCAAAATCAACAGCCTTATTGTACAAATGAACAAAATCGTTAATACCTTCCACTTGTGATGAACTGAAATTCACAACCTACATCCTAGCCAATGCATCTACAACAACATTGCTCTTCCCACTTTAGTGTTTTAACACAAAATTGAACTCTTGCAATTGTGCCACCCACTTCATATATTTGACACTCAACTTCTTTAAGAATTTTAAGAATTCTAAAACTCTTTGGACAATAAGTAATGGCTCCAATGCTTGATGGCCTAAAGGATAGCACACAACTTCTCATAAACGTTGTGCTTTTTCCTTGATTCATTGAGCTTCTCTTAAAAATGCAATGGATCTTTCCTCTTGTGATAAGACACCTCCAATTGCTAACCCACTAGCATCCACCTCCTAAAATCTGAAATTGCAAGCACTAGTTCACTTTCAATCTTTTCATTCAATAAGTCAAAACTCCTTTGCATTTCACCATTCCACCTAAAGATCTAGTTCTTCTACCAAAGAGAAAATATTGGTCATGAAATGCCCCTAAAATTTCTAGTAAACCTTCTATAGAAGCTTGCAAAGCCAAAAAAAGAACTTACTTAATCAACATTTGTTGAAATAGGCCACTCCTTTATGGCCTTCACCTTGGATGTTGATGAGTAGCGAGTATACCCTACACCCAACCATACAAATCACTAGTGTTCACTAAGCGATCCAGTCGAATTCTGCACACTTTAGCTGTCCAAGTACACTGGGTCTAGGCAGTGAATATCAAGGATGTGATCGTTGTCTTCTCAGTTTCACTTGTGAACTACAAGTATATGGTTAAGTGTAACTAAGGCATATGATTTTTATCATTTTATATTTTATCATTTAAATCACCGGAGTGTTGGAAAATAAAGTAATTGAATGTTTAACTATTCTAATAACTAACTAATATCTTAACTAATCCTAACATAAGCATTTGTTCCCATTTACTATACACATCTTGAACCACGTTACAACATTACTGAGTTACCAAGCAGTAAGCACTACTAGGATTACCAAACATTAACGTAAGCTTGAAATAGTCGTACTTATGTGTTTTAGATAATTGCTATTTAATTAATTAATCCAATGCATTAAAGTAAATTACTCAAATAATAAATGCAATTAAAGTAAACAGTAATCTATTTCCAAATGCTACAAGGTTTGTGAAGAAAGCTCGTCTTTATTGCCGGTCACACCAAGGTGCTTAGGTACATCAATGTTCAAATAAAGATTCGTACACTTCTCACTTCTACTGCAGGCACTTAGAAAATATTCCAACTGTCGAATGAACAAAATGCAAGAGCTTCGCTAAGAGACTAACTATGGAATGCCATAAATGTGACTGTTGAGCACGTATTTATAACCAAAGACAAACACTACATCAACAAGGTCATGTCAACACATCAAATCATACATCAACGCGACCACGTTGACGGGATCACATCAACGGCATTCTATCAACGCAACCCAAGGAAGACACTTTATCATACCCTGCAACTAAATAAAAACTCGTCCTCGAGTAAACAAAAGGAGGAACAAGTCTTTACAAAATTTAGAAAGGTATGGGATTATTGACTAACTACAGACACACAACTAACACAAACAAACGCTAAGTGCCCAAATGTATAGATTTCCAATCATTACAAAAATTTGGTGTTCATGATAACAAAATTGAACACCATGACAAAACTTTACAGCAGAACCCTTCTAACAACTTGAAGACAAAGAAAATTAGACGATCCTAGGCAATGGAGGCTCCTAAGGTGTCAAAGGACCTTCTCCTACTTCTGGTGCATGCAATTGTTGAGGCAATGGTTGTGGTTGTCCTATTACAGCTACAACTTCTGGCAGAAAACAGAAAACATCTAGCAATGCTTTCATCTTCTCCTCCTTACTCCTGGGATCATACATAGTCTACGCAGCATCGCTAATGTGGGTTGGTATAGGAATATCCCAAGGACATAGTCCACGCAGCATCGCCAATGTGGGTTGGTATAGGAATATCCCAAGGATAGGGCATTGCAGAGAACAACTCCTTGACATTGAAAAACCAAGCAACGAACTGTTTTTGTTTGATGTTGAATGCCTTGACTACATTCTGGAACTCCTGGTACTCATTCATTCTCTTGGCTAGGTTCTCTGCTATTGATCTTTGATTAATGAACTTCACCTTGAGAACCTCAAGTTCCACATTTGTTGTCTCAAGCATTTGCTTGCTCTCTTTATGGTGCTTGAACTCTGCTCATACAAAAGGTACAAGTTGGCCACTTGCTTCTCCAATATTGACCTTGGCCTTCCTACGGTCAGCATTGCCAAATTTGAGTAATGGAGGTTGGCAAGCTCTATGTACTCTGTCATCCTCTTAATCTGTAGCTCCTTGAGCCAAATTTCAACCTTGTTGTACATGTTTAGTCCATCAAAGATGGGCTACCACACACTGTTTCCTTCTTTGAGTTGCTGGAGAGCATCATTCACCTTTGCCTTCGCCAGCTGGATATGTTTTTCATTGATGTCCTTCCGCAAACTGACCTGGTCCTTGTAGTGGTTCTTAGCCCTTTCAAATTTCAGAGCCTCATTTTTTCATGCAACGATTTTGATTGCAAACTTCTGGCGAAAGGCACACACCTACTCCATTGAGAGGTTCCGATTTTCTACAACCAACCTTCTCAATTCAATGTTTACTCTAGCAAGCTACTTTGGCTGCTTTCGGATGAATTCAGCCATATGTTCTTTCTGCATCTCGACATTTACGTAGGCGATGGTTGTCCTGGGTCAGCCTTATGTTCTTCTGGCAAACCTCTAACAAGTCCTTTTGAATGTTATAGGTGGTGGCATCAGTAAGGGCTTGGTTGAAGACTATCGACATCTTCGCATACTCAGCCTCCTTGAGTTTTTGTTGAAGCTGTTGGAAAGCTTCATCTCTTGAGATTGCTTGGCTGAGTACAGTGGGATCAGCGAGGTGGGCTCTAACTTCACCAACTTCCACAGCCAAGCACTAAATCTCAACTCGGGTTGTTTCAAGTTGGGCATTGGCAATGAGAACCCTGCCCTTAGCCTCAAGCAACTCCAACTGGTTTGCTGAAATGGTTTCTAGGATATCAAAGATATCTAGAATTGGTTTCCTAGTTCCCACTAGTCGGTTCAACAACTCTTCGTGTTGAGCTGTACTAAATCTCCACTTTCAGCTCCTGCAAACACCTGGACATCTCTAAGTGCAGCAACATTTGGTACAAATGTTGCAGGGGCATTGAGTGCATCAACCATTCTGTCAACTACCACCTCTACCATTGCTTCTCGCCCTTGATGCTACATCACCAGAGCAATTGTGCCCTTGCCCTCCTCCAAATGAACTAAAAAGGTAGTGGCGTTCATAGAGATTTTTGGGAATTCCTGCTATTGAGAGAGAGATACCGTTACCTCTCAAGCACTAGGATTTGACCTCGCAGGCCCCTACATCCTTTGGGTAGAAAACATTAGCGCTAAACCCTCCATCCTATTGATGGATCATGCTACTTCGTAGAGATGACTCAACACTACTCGGTAGATGGAGGGTTCACCACCACTCGATCCTGCTTGCTACTGTTGTAGGAGTTGCTCACAAAGTTCATGCATGCGCTCAACGGCAATGCGGGACTCCGACATTGTTTGCTCATGAGTGGGTGGTGGCAGCGATTGCTCCTCTTTGATCACCTTGGCAAGGACCTTGTCCTTCATCATTTCTATCCAACAAGCAAAAGGAGCATGTCTAATAGTATCATTGCAGTAGAAAGCTATCCCTCCCCTTCTGCATAATTTTCGAATGAGAGACATGGGAAGGGGAGTGCCTTCCATGTTCATTTTCTTTAAACCGCTTCTCCATCTCAAGATAGATCAACTATGGAAGGTTGACTGGAAATTTTCTGCTTAGAGCAACACATGCACAGGCAAAGAAGACTGTGATCTTGCTGAGCCTCACTGTTGGATTAAAGTGGTAGGCTGTCATCTTAAAGTATGCACGCTCTGCCGTGGTGAGTGCACCAAACTCCTTACGGTCAACATTGTAGCACCATCAGACCCACTCCTTCTTGACCTCAGGGTCCACTTACATTGATATCTCTACCAAGGTTGCCCCAATTTCCGATAACCCAAGGGCCTCAAAAATGGCCTTCACTAAGTAGAACACACAGATGTCCTTGATCTTCATTGTGGCATTGCCTTGCCTGTTATTCCAAAAGATGTATGTTTCGCCCATGCACAATTCTTCACTAGAAGTGAAAATGGACCACATGGGTGAAGTCTAGAGTTGAGCTTTGACATCTTCTAGGGCAAAATCTAGGAAAGATCCAAAGTTTAGTTCAGGAATAACTATTTTTTGGATCTCCCTAGACCCAATTTGCCTGAGACAAGCCTTCGTCAGAGTGACCTCAAGGTTAGGTCTAGGTCCAAACGTCTCATCTCAATGGGATTGTTCCATTTCAACCTCTAGAATCTATAAGACAGATTCCACTTTGGGGTCCTCATGAAGAGGTTCCGTTGCATGTGTCTTTGCTGCTTGCTCTTGGGGTTGCTCCTGTTGACCCCTTCCAATTCTAGGCCACTTGTCCCTTGGCTGGGACAATCATCTTTCATGCAGCACTTTGGTCTTGGTGCCATTTGTGATCACAACATGATCAATGATTAGCATTTGATGTGTAACTTTATAACATTTGGGTACCTTATCTCTTGGATTCATTACACTTGGCTAAGTTATGATTATGGAAAATTAATCATTTTAATATTATTTTATTATTATTTTATTTTAATGTCTACCAGAGTTCATTGGAAAGGTTCAACTTTCATAAATTAGTGATTTTAATGTTATTTTATTGGTTAAACCTTGTGGGAATTAGAAAATTTTCAAAAAAAAATTCGTTAGAACCTAAGGTTTGTGGCCACCACGACGTAGAGCTTACCTCCAATAACTACAGGAATGAAAAACAAGGTGAATCGAACAAGCAGTTTGAAAGTTATGGGCTCTAGAAGGTTCTGGGCTCTAAAAAATTGCAAAAGCTCCTCTTATGTTTGAAGCAAATGGCAAAAAATTTCAAAATGTTGGGCTGTATTTAGAGATTTTTATAGCCACGTCGACAAGATCCCATATATGAGATCACATCAATGCAAGGGGCTGTGTCAACGGGATTTCACCGACACTGCCAAGGACAAAAGTTTTCACTTTGAAATTAGCATAAAAACAAAGAATTTTTGCATGAAATTAGAGTCCATAGAGATCCAAAAATGCCATCAACATAAAGAAATGCTTGAAGAGGGCTAGAAAATTTACAAAAAAAAAGGAGTTTTGATTAGGGGAATGATTAGGAGAACTTGAAAAGGAGTGCAAAACTAGATGCAATCGATGTGAAGCACGAATGATTTGAACACAAAAATGCCTAAGGATAAGGAACTTAACTAGCCCAACTAAGGGGTATGCAAATGGGTCCTCCCCATTGTAGGCTCATGCCCTTAATGCCCTTGCATGCCCTCACACCAAGGAGTCTGTGGGCCCCATGGGTGATTAATGGCTATGGAAAGTTAAGGACTAAATCCCATAAGAGTCTACCTAAGAATTTCAACACATCAAACTAAGACATTGAACAAAACATGAAAAATCAACAATGAGGTGAATTATGGAAAGCATCGGAGGATGAGAGAGAGAGAGTGAAATGAAGTCCCATATCATAGTCACATGGAGTCCCTTGTGGATTTTGTGGTTAATATGACCTGATAATAACCATCCTTAGTCCAAATTAAAACCAACCACTTCTAGTGACTTCGCATCAACATTCTAAGACTAGTCCACCCCTTCAAGACACAAGAGCATTCCCACAGATCAAACACTATTCCATAAAGAGAAGAAAAGAGAATCAGGAAGTGAGATGGGGCTTAGTTAGAGAGGGCCTTCAAGCATGGGTAACATGTCTTTCTAGTCCCATAACTAGTGCTTGTAGCCCATTATTTTGTCTAAGGGGTGTGCTTTGAATTCCTTTTTCTTTTTTTTTCTTTTTTTGAACTTTATATTTTTGTATTTTTAGATGGGAACCACACTATGCAAAGACTTTAGCTTCATTTTATTGGTCAACAGCAAAATGGTGAGAAATCCATGAAAACACTCATGCACTCAAGAGGATTGGCAAGTGCAAAGGGCATCGAATCCCTTTGAAGTCACACCCTTGTCTATCCATTTAATCCTTCCCAAGTTTGAAAACTACCAAGGTCACAAGTTCATTAAAAATTTCATTAAGGAAGGGACCTCACATTTCCAAAACAAGGAACACCATAGACTTTGTGGATGGGTGGATGACATGGACTCACTATCTATTATCATGAAAAAGAAACCATCTTAGTTATCAATGTCAAAATTCAAAGATAGAATCCAGACATTAACAATCAAATAGCATTATAGTACATACCATCATCAGTTAATAGCTACAGTTGCACTTAGGCTTGGCAACAAAAAAGAAAAACAAACAAAACATTATAAAAAATCAAACCAAATAAAGTAAAATGTAGAAGAAATTGTAAAATATTGAAGAAAGGGAAAAATGTACTAAAGATGTTGTAAAACAAAAAATGGTATAAAACAAGAAGATGGAAAAACAAAAAACAAAAAAAGTGTAAAACAAGAAGGCATAAAAACTGAGGAGCCACTTCAATGGATCAGCATGGATGGCCATCTCTCCCACGATTGAGTTGGAAGGAGGAAATCCGAAAAATTGAGCATGCATGTCCATCTATTGAGCTGTTCTAGTCACTAGCTCTTTTGGGCTCATGGAAAGGTTTGATTTGTTGCATGTTGACCAGCAACTTCTTGTTTGGGCTTTCAAATTTGTATATTAACATGGCCCCATAAGGAAAGGCTTCATAGATAACATAAGGCCCCTCCCACAATGTTTGGAACTTAGTTCGTTAGAGTATGTGTGTGGGATTCCAATAGAGGACCTTATCTCCCAATTGAAATTTGACTTTCCTTACTCTAAGGTCATGTTGTTGCTTGTTGAATGCCTTGTGCAACTCGTTAGATGATAGGGCTAACAATCGATTCTCATCTCACAAGTTGAGGTTCATCAATCTTTCTTTCTATGCTAGACTTAGGTCAAGGTTGAGGTCACAAGTTGTTGAAAGTGTACGGAACTCAGCTTGAATGGGACATGTTGGCAATTTTCTGTACACAAGCTCATAGGGAGAATAGCCAATAGGAAGTTTCCATGTGGAGCGCCATTGTTGAGTTTCATGCTCCAATCCCCCCTATATTTACTAACAATTTTTGTTAGTATCTTAGTTATTTCCCTATTTGTAACATCTACTTGACTGTTGGCTTAGGGGTGGTAGGGTGTTGTTAATTTATGTTCAACCCCCAAGCATTACATGAGTTTTCAAAAGGTAGTGCTTGTAAAATGAGTTCCATTATCAGAAATAAATACACATGGCACACCAAACCTATTTAGAACATTTTGTTGTACAAACCAAGCAGTTGTAAAAGATGTGCAATTGGTGACAACTGCAACCTCCATCCATTTCGTACAATAGTCAACAATGATTATAATGTATGTCTTTCCATTTGACATGGGTGTGATGGGACCCATGAAGTTAATGCCCCAAATGTCAAAGGGTTCCAATGGTTGGATCCACTACTGTGGTCCCTTCATATGAGCAGTCATTCCACCATCCCATTAGTAGCATTCACAAGAGCATGCAAATTGGTGAGCGTCCCTGAAAAGTGCTGGCCAATAATACCCTGCTACAAGGATCTTAATGACCGTGTGTCTCCCAACATAGTGGCCCCCACAAGGACCCTTGTGAGCATCTTGGAAAACATGCATTTGATCAACATCAAGAACACACCAACAAACCAGGCCATTGGCACATACCCTATAAAGGTGTCTATTAATCTCCATGAAGCATTTTAGGTAAAATTGTTGTTTCTTCCTGTGGTTCCACTCTTGTGGCATCTCCTAAGTGAGAAGATAGGTGAGAATGTGATCGTACCAAGTAGGTTCATTGGGCATTTGTTTGATTATAGCTCTGGCAAAAAGGAGTTCATCAGGAAACTGATCTGACAATGGGCTCTCCTCCTCTTTGTTGTTCCATCGCAATAGAGACAAGTGATTAGCAACCATATTCTCAATTTCCTTTCAATCTACCATTGTAAAATTGAATTCCTGCAAGATCACCAGCCACCGTATGACATGGGGTCTCACCGTCAGTTTATTCATTAGTACCAAATTGCACTGTGGTCTATGTGCACAAACACCTTGTACCCAAGCACATAGTACCTGAGTTTCTCCAAGGCAAACACCACTGCCATCAATTCTTTCTTTGTTGTCATGTAATTCAGCTATGCACCCACAATGCTTCGACTTGCACAAAGGATATAATAAGGACGTTTTTGATCATCCAACTACGTGAGCACGGCTCCCAAGGCATAATTTGATGCATCCATCATGATGTGAAAATGTCTAGACCAATCAAGTGCTTGTAGAATTGGAGTTTCCACAAGCTTTTGCTTGACATGCTAAAATGCATGCTTGCACTCCTTGGTCCAGACAAACAAAGCATCCTTCATTGTTAGCTCCACCAACAATTTAGCAATCTTAGAGAAATTCTCAATGAATCTTTGGTAGTAGCCAATGTGTCCAAGGAATGACATCACGTCTTTGATTGTTTTTGGCCATCTAGTAAGTCCTTGGAGAGTGACATAGTTGGAGTGGGAGCAGGGTGGCGTTGGCAACATAGCCAAGGACTAGGTGGAGGCTGGGCCAAGTGAGGGGTCTAGATTAGGATCAGGTATGGGGTCTGATGCGGGGTCTAGAAAGGAATCTAGTGAGGGGTCTAATGCAGGTTTTGGCAAGAAAAGTAATTGGGTTGGAGGTGGGATTGGAGGGGGGGCCTCCTCCCCATGGTGCCCCAAGGATGGAGGTATTAAGGCATGCATCTACTATGAGGGTTTGATCCCCCCCTCTTCCCCAAGTGAGGGACTAGAGGGACTAAAGACAACAAAGTTGAACCTATTGGAAAATTTGTGTTAACCAACGCCAATCCCAAGATGGATCAAGTTAAAAATGGATGCTTATGCATTGGGGATTTTTCCCTGTGGAGATGCACAGTCTCCTAGGGAACCTGTTGCTGTTTGTTTTTCTTTCTGTCAGACAAGGATAAGGTTCTTATGGGTGGGCCTTGGTTTTTTGGAGCCAAGGGCCTGGCTCTCATGCATTGGTGCCCTGGTGCCCACAGAGATTTGGATATCTTTTCTAGGATGCCAATGTGGATCCAAGTGTCCCAGGGATTTTGTGGGAACTTTTAACGATGAATTTTCTTAGGACACTTGTGGGGTTTTTTAGAGAGTTTATAACTTTTGACCGCTTCACTAGCTCCATGGAAAGAATGGGGTTCACTTGTTTCTATGTGTGGCAGTCGCAATCACCACGGGATTTGGTCCAAGAGGTGGTCCTTGACCTTCCAACTGGCAAAGAGAAAGTTCAAGTAGAATATGAGAATGTCTTGACTGATAAGCATGCAACAATGAAACCCATAGAAGCCAAGCATTGCAGTGTTGCAGCAAGGTCGGCCACTTGATGGCCAACTATCAAGTGAAGCAAAAGGCCCTAGGCCCCAAAGAAAACTAAGGATGGTTGGATGGTTGTTACCAAGAGGGGGGGGGGTGTGCTAGCCTAGAATCCATTGTAGGGGGTGGGTCCCTCGATGTCGTTGGTCCCAATGAAGGTTCCCCAGGGGGACCAAGGGAAGGATCTATCGAAGTCTCCAACAAGCATGGTGCCCAGTCCCTAAGAGGTTGCTGGTGGGGCTGTAGGAGGGAGCTTCCCCCACTTGGTGGATTTCTATCAAGAGGGGGAGCACAATGCCATCCATGTCATACATTACCAAGGGATGTGCCGAATCTATGGGGGCATTTCCAATCTTGCCTAACTCTAGTAGGGTCAGGAGGCCACTAGACCCTATGTCCCAGACTAAAAAGACAAATGGAGATTGACTTGGGGGTCCAAACAACCCTCAAGGAGGTTTATAAAAAGCATTCGAATGATAGAACATGAGCATCCTCTCATGAAACTGCATGGGGTAGGGTACTCCCTACAAAAGAAATACCCTCAAAGATATAGTGCGTAGAGAAAACTGTGATGTGGTTTGCCTGCAGGAGACAAAGCTGCTGCAACAAGAATGTCACTAGTTATGCTGGCCTGGCTAGCAAACATAGTTTGTGGCCTATAGGGGGAGGACAGGGAGCCTGGCCTCTCTTTTGTGCTAGCCTTTCGAGGTTGTGGATGTATCCACATGGAGTATTACCATTTTCTTCTAACAAACTAACATCTGGCTCATGAGTTTCTACAACATCCAAAGATGGGAGGAAAGGCTGTAGGAGCTACAAAGGATTGCTCCCCTGATCCTAGATAGAAGGCAGTGGATTCTAGTGGCAGATTTCAACCAACAACTATATGGGTGGGATAAGTCAAACAGAGATACCCAAGAGCCTCCTAGTGGTCTACACTTTCTATAGTTTCTAGCGTCTCATGACCTAGTGGATATGGATATCAAAGATTGTCAATTCACGTGGAGCAACCAAAGAAAGGTAGGGACTGGGCCATGACGAAGATTGATCACATTGGGTCAACTTGGATATCTTGATGAACCAGGGGTGTATGTTCATGGAAAAGAGTAACTAGCTTCAACTCATTGATCAATTTTGTGCCAGGTGGGAGATCCAATTTCAAGGAGGCCTATACCATTCCTTTTCAAACAATTTTAGATTACTAAGCCCTGGCTATGCTCAATGGTGGAAGGGATCTGGAGGAACTACTCATCACGTGCTGACCCCAAGGAGTTTCTCAAGCGGGAGTTAAACCAACTGAAACAAGAGATATAGGAGATGTCCAAGCAAGATGAAGTAGCATTGGCTTGGTTGCAAGAGATGGAATGGCATAGGTGGGAGTTGCAAGAGGCTTCACTCCACAGCACGTTGGAGGAAGAGTTGCGAACATAGAGGGAAAGGGCGAAGGAGGCTACAAGGGCAAAGCTAGCGTAGGAGGAGGAGCTGCTGCTAACCCAATAGCTAAATACTCATTCTATGAATATCTGTAGGTGGTTTTGCTCTAGGCGCTGCCCTTATGAGGTTATGGAGATTGGCTACCAAGTCTCTTGGCCTGATCTCCATAGGCACATCCGGAGGGTTTCAGCAAGCTTCCATCTAGACAAAGCTGGGTCTACAAGTGATCAAAGAAAACAAAAGCAAAAGTTCAAAGAATTCCAGAAAGCAACTAGATTTGTAGTTACAGAGAAATACAAGGATGTACTTGACTCCCTAGATAGAAGGCTACAGACAAGTTGCCCCTGCTATGCTCGCTCCGCCATATGACTAGTTTTATCAGAATGGTCCATGGGTACCCTATTAGGGCAATGGGTTTCTTATGTTTTGGCTTTGAATGTACTGGCCAAGGTAGCCTAAGGAGGGATCAAATTTTTGTGGGAAGGATATTTGGAAATTTGTTTTTTGTCATTTGGTTTCTTTGTCTTGTTGTGAGGTGTTTTTTTGTTTGTTTGTTTTGTTTTGTTGGTTGTTTTCGCTCTCAGCTCGAGGGGGAAAATACCCCCCGGCATCTATGGGGTTAAAATCCTTTCTGTGGGATTAACTCCAATTTTGATTTTTGCCTTCACAACTGCCTTTTATTTTAATAATATTGCATGACTGTTTCGCAAAAAAAAATGTGGAATGGTGATGTGGGCTTATAACCTGCTTATGATAACAGCTAATTTTTTTATATGTTAATTGTCCACTTCATATTAATGGCCGGAAAAGGGATAAAGAACTCATTTAATAGGGGCTATATGATTCTCTTGAGTGTTGTCACTCTCATATGTCCACTCCCTCATGAGAGCTTGCTTGTCCAAATCAAGTAGCAATAATGTCATGAATTAAAAAGGATTTTTAGAGGGGGGTTTGCTCTCATTGTGTAAACTTTTGTGCACAAGTCTTTATCCAAGCCTTAGAGTCTCCTCTATCCTATAAATAGAGGGCGGGTTTGCTCTCATTTTCACCTTTGCCAAGGAAAAGGAGACTATGCTAGTTTGAGGTATGAGGAGTTGAGGAGAGGAAAAGGAGAGTGGTTGTTCCTTGCTTGTTCCCAGCCATGTCTTGGACTGTCTTGAGTGGTCTCGTGGACTCTTGGACGGTTGATCTTGGTGCTGTAGTTGGAGGCTTTTGTGATTGATTTTTGGGGACTGTTGGCTGATCTAACAGATTATTTTCTCTTATTTTTGTGAAAGGATTTCAGCAGGCCTTGGACTTGCAATTTGAAGAAAATTCTTGAAGCAACCAACTGGACAACAAGCCAAGTTTTAAGTGTCCTCTACCTCACCAAATTAGCCAAATCATTTCTACAAGTATATATTCCAAACTCTTGCTGTACACTTCTTTTTTTGGGAGGTGCTTCTGGCTGTAATGGCTTGGATAAGTGAAGATTATTTCATGAAGGCAAGTGGGATCTCTTGTGAGTTGTGACTTAGACATAGAGTTTTTCATGTCTTGGATCTGATTTTTGGTATGCATGTATTGGACTTTTGAGTTAACATGTTCTTTATGTTATGTGCAATTGGTATTGCATACTTTTCTAATCATTTTTTAAAAAATGCCCCCCATCATTCAATCTAAGGCCGGTGAACTCTAGTGTTGGCTACAAGGGCTTAATTCTTGGAGGTGCTTGAGGGTGTTAGCCCCCACCATTTTGTCCAACCCAATGTTCTTCTTATGTGGGCTACAAGATGGTGTACAGTTGGAGGGACTTGGTGTATCATAGCTAGATGGCCAAAAATTCCATTAGGTACTCATTAATAAATAAAAAGAATTATGCATATTGGTGATTTTTGGTATCTTTTGCATATTGGAAAGTGGAGTGCACATGTTCTATTTTGTTGAGCATTTTGTGATTAGTTTTTGAGGGGTTTTCAAGAGAGTTGTCATGTCACAATTCATTGTTAAATGGTCATTTGTTCAAGCCTACATTTCTCTCAATGTGAAAATGTGAGAGGTTGGAAAATTTTAATAATGAAGATTTCAGAAATTTAGGACCCTGTCTATCCATCATGGTATTCAAGCTTGGTATTTCTAAGAATTTATTTCCCTCCTTTCTTTTCAGTATTGTGCTCATAGAATTTACGAATTCCATTTGCTTAGAATTAGAGTTTGCATGATCATGATTGACAACGCATTTGTTTTTAGTTGGTAATTTCTGGTTTCTGTCACCTATTCTAATTTTTTTTAGAACATCAGAGACTCCGTTTGTCCTCTATTTAAGAGTTAGAGATTGTTATTCTTCTTGCAATTGTATCCTAATTTATGTGCCTCATTACCGTCAATGACGTTATGTTTGTCCTTTGTTTAAAGCATGCATATGCATAATAACTTGGTATCAGTTTTAGGTTATGTAAGATTTTGCTAAGGTCTGTATACCTGCAAAAAAGAAACTAAAACAAAGTTTGTCCAAAGTTTAAAAATAGAACCTAAATTCTACATGCTTCAGCCACCACAGTTAGAGAATTTGCAGAGTTTAAAATGCCTTAGGCTGAGGGAAACCCCTGTTAAATCCCAACTCTCATGAACTGTGTTGATAATTATAATTTCATATTTATTTCAGGCCCTCCCTCTCCCCTAAACTCAAATTTGATTGCCAAAAAATCAAGCCCTACTTTCAGACTTTGTTTGCCAAATTTAGGATGCCTGAAATTGGAGAAAAACATTGGTTGATTTTCACATGAGAAGTAAACTTACATTACTCTCTCAATTGTATGATGTGAGCTAGTTCTTATATGGCATTTAAAACATATTTTAGCTGCATAGTTATCTTCTTTGAATTATATGTTGAAGATAGTGGATCTTGGAAGCTTGGAAGCCTCCTTGGGGCAAATCTTTTAATGCATAATAAGTCTTTTATACATTTTGTCATAGGTAGATTTTCCTTTCATCCAATTGCTTCAATATGCTAATCCCATTTATTTATCAATAATTATATTCTTCTATTTGTGCAAAGAAAAGAAAGAAAATATATGTGTAATCATGTATGTTTATTTATGTCAATAATATGAACCCACATGAACTATGATTAAAAACCCTTTGAGCCCTAGCATAAGCAATTCACCTAAATTCACAGTTAGTAATTAGGTAGATGATGCATTTGATTAATGTGCATTGTGTGAAACATATAGTATTTCTAAGCATCACTAACTAATCATATTAATATAAAATATATTCATCTTCATACTTTGAATGGATGAATTACATTGTTTATTTACTTTGCATACACCCTACCCTAGATATGGACATGAACACCACAATCCAATCCTGCCTAAATATATGCTTACTTTGACTTAATATCCTAAGCCATTGGACCCAAAGGGATTGAGATGTAGAACACTTGAAGGTTTTCAATAACACAAACACCATTTGTAACTATGTATCCACCTCACATATGATCCCCTATCACCTATCTTGGGGGTATATCAAGGTATAGTCCAAAAATGATGGTTTAGCTAAGCCTTGTTTGTGTAGTTTAGAACCTAAAGATAACCCAACTCAAAGTTAGATGGTGACTAGATTCTTCAAGTTGGATGGCCACTAATGTACAAACGCAACACCACATTGCATGGGCAGAGTTGTTTAAACTTATAAATTTTTAATTCTTAGCCATTGATTGTAGCCTATTATAGATTAAATGTTCTTATTTGGCGGAAACATAGTGAAGGATTAGAATTACATCCCAACACATCCATTGGTGTTGCTTGTAAAACAAAACTTGAAACAAGTGAGTCACACAAATGTTTGATGTTTTCTAGCTTCCTAACTGATGGGAAGTGTTAGCCATTACCCTTGGCTATGCTAGTCCTTAACATATCCTACTACTACTAAAGATAGACGATATGTGATTGATGCATCAATCCTTAGGACTATGAGACGTGGTAAGGTCTCATCTCATCAACAACTTGTTATGTCTAATGAAGGAAGGGGGTACATAGGCCCTGTAATCAACCCATCATTATAAATCACATCCTTATTAGCTACTAATAGAAGTATAGCCCCATGTTTTAAGAGGATTGGAGAAAAAAAACTGTATTGGATTTTAGAGGATGTGATGTGGACATCAAACAGACCAATGTAACATCTCTTCAATGATGGGGTCTTTCCCTGGAGTTTTGGCATGTTTAGAGGTGTTTTGGACTCATTTTGATGAGTTTAAGGGGTTCCAGGATCTATGGGGACTTGTTTGGAGGCATCCAGAGATTCCAAGATCTTTGTGTTTAGCCCTAGCAGGTGAGACGTCTCAACTACATCCAAGACATCTCAATTGCATTCAAGACATCTCACATGATTCCAAGACATCTTAGCCAGACTCAAGACATCTCAACCAAATTCAAGATGTCTCCTCTGACATCTTTGCACTCGGGCAAGACATCTCGTACCGATTCCAACGGACTTCAAATTAAATTCTAATTTAGAGGGAAGATGAAGGGACACTTAGAAGGCTATAAAAGGCACCAAGAACCTAAGTTTGGGGAGGCTAATTAGAATGGAGAAGGTTAGTCTCAAAGGAGGAGGCTGTCCTATGAGAGAAGCCTAGTCTCAAGAGTGAGGTAAGAGATCCTCAAGAGAGTGTCTTGGGAAAGGAAGTGTGAAGCTCATCTTGAGCACTCTTGTTCTTCTTGTTTGTGAGCTATAGATTGGCCATTCTGTAGAGAGAGAGAGAGAGCCTTGGCCAATTGCCTTGGTTTTCATCCTTGTACGTGTGATTGCTTTGATTGAGTGGTATGAGAATTGGACTTGTTTGTCCTTGGGAATGTGTGCTTCCTTTATGTTGTAAATTCTTCATTTTGAGCAAGAAGAAAGCTTTCATTTTCTTTTCTTGTTCAAATTTGTTATTTTGTGACATTTGAGAGAGCTTGGATTGTGGAATCCATTGGAACTCCTCGTTAGTATGGTTATGAGGGATCCTAAAACCTCCATACTCATTTTAGCTTGCATTCCAAAAGGGAACTAGCCTTTAAACCACCAACAAGGCATCCTCTCTACAACACTCCCTTGCTTGTGCTCAATCTCACAACATCAAAAGCATTAAAATTTAGAAGAATTGCCTCCCTTGGAATCATTGCCTCCCTTGGAATCATTGCCTCCTTTACTTGAGTCCCCCTTCCCTTTGCCCTTGTCTTCCTTGTTCTCCTTATCATGTTTCTTTTCCTTATGGTCTTCTATGGCCTCCTTGGATTTGGATCCCTTATTCCATTTGGCTCTTGTTCGTGCCCTTGGATGATCCTTGCTCCTATATCCACTCAATTTTCTCTCAAACTTGATAGTCAATTCATAAACCTCATCTAGGGTTTGAGGTTCATACAAGATCAACTCTTGCTAATATTACACCTTGAAACCTCCAAGAAATATGGATGTCTGCTCATAATCACTTCAATTCGCTTTGGATGATGGGACAACTAGCAAAACTTAAGGTAGAAGTCCTTCACATCCTTCTTATCTTGTCTAAGATGCTTGAGCTTCATAGTAGCTTCTTGTCTTTGCTTGATCTGCTTATACTTCAGCCTCAACATGGACTACATGACTAGCCATTACCTCACTTGGACTTTGTTTTGCATGAAAAATGTATGGAACTTCTTTTCCCACCAAATGGAAGTTAGACCTTCAAGTTTCAATTCAACAATCAGTACCCTTAGATGGCTAGGCACCTCCTTCAATTCAAAATTTTTGTTCAAAATCTTCAACCATGACTCAAATGCATGAGAATCCTCTATCCCATTGAAAGACTTGAATTCCACATAACGAAGCCTTGATACATCTTTGAAAGCTCTAGCAAATCATGCTTCATCCTCATCATCTAGTCTTCAATGTCTAGATGAACTTGACCTAGATGAATAAGCAACTGATGTTGCCCTTTGAATCTCACATGGGGACTAGCGTTTCTTCCTCTTGGAACCCTTGGAACATAAAATCCAGCACTTCCATGGACTAAATGCATAACCTCCTCACCATCTCCTCTTCAATCTTCATGTTCTCCTTCATCATCATGGGCCAATGGATCTACAACATCATCTGTCCTTTGAGATAGACCTACATTAGCATCAACTTTAACATCCAGTTGTTCTAATCTATCTACAACCATCCTAAATGAACCTCTAGTGTTTTCCATGTCTCTGTTCAAGGCTTAAATAGATTTCTTCATGCGAGCCAAGTTTCCCAAGCAAGTTAAGACAATTATCAATACCCAAGTTTAGATCCACCACAATCCACACAATTTTAAGGCAACATGAGCACAATCCCTTAAATAACCAAGCATGAACACATCAAGAATCCATTAACTAAATTTCAAACATGATATGCAATACTCAAGTATTGCAATCCTATGCATTGATACCACAACCAATATGGTTCTTGAAGACTATTAAACCATCCCTAAATAAGTCATTCCCAAGACCAAACAAATTCAATGCACAAGATGTAAAAAGGAAAACACCACTAAAATCCTCTCTAAGTAATGCATAAAAACATGAAATACATCAAATTACAAATGAAAAATCTCATGAACATATAAGTCAAGGTTCTATGGAAGTACTAAGCCTTCCATACACACCAAAACCTCACACACTTAGCACTAGATGAAAGGCATGAGACCTAACACCCCTCTCAATCTTCACCTCTTAATGGATGAAGATACAAGATACCAAAGAGCTTCATGCAATGATCACTGGACTCGCACAATTACTCTTAGAGCTTTCCTTTAGCTCATCAACAATCCACAATGGCCAAAAAAAGCCTCTAATTCATCAATGCCTTTACTTTATATAGCCACTACATTGAAATTTCATTCCTTTCGCACATGCCAGACTTATTTGAAATGTTTGGGTAGGTTGTTGTAAGCCATTGCAAGTCGCACCTGCTTGCAGTCCTAATGTAGTTATGACTTGATGTGGGTTGTCACCTACTTGTAGTCCCAACTGCAACAAAAACCTATGAAGAGCCTCTATACAATGCAAAGGCACTAAGGGTTGCAACACTTCGCAACTCTTTCAAACTACAAGGGCCTGCAAGTCACAATGCCCCGTATTTAGTCTCTTTGAACAAAACCCAAGAGCAACACCAACTTGCAATGCAAATGGCTACATCCACAACCTCCAGTAGTCTCCTAGGTAGATTGCAACCTCTTATGAGTCATTCCCACCTTGCAACTACTCATCTACCCTACAATCTTCTTCAAAAATAGAGTTCTCACTCACTATGAGCCGCAATGGCTCGCAACCCCAAACTATGACTAGCTTCAAGCCGCACCTACCTCACAACTGCCAATCCAAACTACAAAACATCACAACTTGACATCCAAATGCTACCAATTTCAAGGGACAAACTCCCTAAGACACCTACAGCATGATGAAAGTAGGAATTACATAAGAGGAATGAAAGATGTTCTTACACTAAATGCACACACGACAAAATGCAAAAATACAAACACATTTTGAGATTATTTTAGGTCCAATCAAACACTAAGCCCCAAATCGTTGGATCACACATACAAGTACAGCAATAGAACACTAAAAAACATCAAACAATTTTATGACATAATATCATCACTTTATAAGGATTTGGCTTCACATCAAAAATCCAATACTATGATGGCAGAATCTTCTTCAATCCATGCAAATGCCACAGTCCAATACTAATGCACATGCAGAAATTAAATTCACTCAATCTTACAATTGCTATGATGTGCTATGTTATTTAAAGTATTGCATCTTTATTTAACCTCGATATCAGAACTGCTTTAAAAATATTCTAAAAAGTTGTAAGTGATTGTCAACAGAATTCAAATTTCAGAAATTCTATGATAATCATACTAGATAAATAGCTGCCATGTATAAAATGACTTTTGTACCATGTTGTATGTCAATTAAAGATTAAAGCAGCATAACAAGAGCACTTTAATTTCCGTACCTTAACAGTGAAATCTTGAAAATTTTGTTGGGGAGGATAGAAAGGAGTCTGCATTGACAAATATTCAGAGCTACATAACAATAGCATGAATGAAAACAATTGGGAAGAAAAATGAAACGCAGTCATATTCTAATGTGTCAATAATTTTTCAGCAGTAAAATGAATTGCACTCATTTCAATTCCATAATCACTGTTATAGAAAACATGAAAAAGCTAATCAGTAGCATAACTATAGAGCTCAAACTGCTTACCTGCATGACAAATTCTCCTCCATGTAAGTCATGTGCAATAATTACACCAATTGCAAAGGGATTAAAAACAAAATATAGCATTCCAGGTCTATCTTTTAAGAGGAAGTCTCCAAGCTCCTTACTGAAAAAATGAACACTGATTAGATTTTGAAGTGCTTGTTCACCATTCATTCGTATATTCATGAACTTTCTCACTGTGCTGCCTGCACCATCAGCTCCAATCAAAAAATCACATAAAACAGTTTTGAGGACCTCAGAGCTATGATGTCTACAGCGCACAGTAGCTCTAATACCCCTTGATGTTTCATTTACAGACATACATTCATGACGCAGTCTGATTGTTCCAATCCAAGAACTGATGTCATGAAACATATCATCTTTGTCATTTCCACCAACAAGTTTAAAGCCACGTATCTGCAACTTCTTTAACATCAAAGGCACAAGACGATGCTGAGAAAAATGGGCTACACCAGTAGGACTTCTTGTTTGGTTCAAGTCTAGACAAAAACTAACAAAACATTAAAGATTGATATGCAAGGACTTTAAAATGGTATATTTAAATGACAACATTTTAGAACATTCAGCTAGAAAATCTGGAAATACCATGTGGCTGCATATGATCAACAGTTCCTAAAATTGTCCCAGAAAGAGAAGTGCAGTAAATGAATCTCCTCCATTCCTCCAGTGGGGGTTGCAGGGCTTCAATATCATTAGCCAAACCATCCAACTTTTGGAAAACCTACACAGTGAAATCATGATAAAAAATTGTAACATATGTGTGTGTGTATAATGAAACAAAATAGAAACACCTAGAAACAAAGCCTTTCTTACCAAACATATAAATAAAAAATACAAAGAACTCTGGGCATAAAAACAAATTGCTAAATGGTCTAAACATAATCAAAGAATATCCAGGTAATTTGGAAAGGTTTACTAATGGCCACGGAGTACAATATTTGTATGATCGTCGATTGGAAACCTGAAATTAAAGGAGTGCTCTGAAGAAACTCAAAGACTAATAAAATGGAACTTTATTACAGGGCATAGTGCCCTGAAAACTCTTTTTTCAAAGAGGAAAACAATAAAACACATCATAAGAAAAAGGATGAAATTCAAAAATTTTGTAAGCGAACACAAAATACTAATCAATGTAAAATCTTTTTTTAACACAAAATTATAGAAGACTCCAGAACTATGTACATACAAAATTATAGGAGGTGCCTCAGAAATTTTAGGACATCAATACCTTTGCTTTCTCTGAGCACTTAAAACAATTCAGCCTAAATATTTATCAACTTCAACAATAGATTGATGTTGCACGGTTAGAGCTATAAGTAGAAGAAGCAGAATTATTCAGCTGTGATGAAGATCATGATTTAATAGAAAAATCAGGCCTTTAGTCCGCGGAATCAATGGAAGAATGGCAAGAAATATATGAGAAAATAGGACTCCAGAAGCTTGGCTTTAGGCCCAAGGCAAACCTCATCAGAGATGTTCTGAATCACCTAATAGCAGAAACAGTGTACAAAAAAGATAAGCTGCGATTCATGGGAAATACAGAGCGCTATATTGATATAAGCATCAAGAAGGCATACAAGCTTTATGGAATTATAGAGCCAAATATTAGAAAGATAGAAACTTGTCAGTTTAATGAGAAAGTCCTGAGCGGTAAGTTCTAGAGCCATCCTGAATTTGGGAAAACTATCAAGCTGCCACCGACTAATCTAGAGAAGGCTTGGGGATACAAGAACACCATTCCGAAGGCTTCAAAGCTCATGTTCCCTTTCATTTCAACTTTAAATTTTTGTTCAGGCTGCAAGATTAATTCAATCACTAATTATCATGTTTGGGCCTGGGTAGCTTTAGAAAATAAAAGATATTTCTTTCCCATTCAATACATGAATGATGCATTGCAACAGAGCCTTTCAAAGATTCATGAACAAGGGATTCAATTGAGTCTTAGCTCATTTTTATTAGATTATCTATTAAGTGAAGTTCCTAAACCTAAGAGGACGGCCTAAATTTTTGTTGATTATACATCATATAGGAGAGCTCGTCCAAAAGACCCCTATTATGATTTCTTCCCAGTTGTCTACCAAAGGTGATGCACAAGCTTTAGAGTTCTTGTTGAATTGTGTGTATCCCCATTTGATCAAGTTAATTTTGGGGGTTTCCCCACCAAGTGTCGACCAACAAGTCATCAATGAAATAAGGGGAAAATGTCATGGGGCTGTCTTTCTACATACTCGCTATATCCAAATTCTCATAGCAGGTTTTGAAGGGAAGGCCTTCAAGTTACCGAGATTTGTGGCTCCTTATTTGGTAGCCCTAGAGGTTGGGCATCAAATGTGGGAAAGTCCTCTACAGCATGACTATAAGCACAAGGAAGTTTTCCCTCTAAAATTCAGCTTTTGGGAATTTATCAACTCGGGGCATTTAAAAGCAATGGCCAAAAGATATAGAGAACAATGCAGCTTTCCTCTAGCTCCAAGCAGAATATACTCAATTGCTAAGACTAGAAAAGTCCATCAGCTAGATGAAATAGATGTAGTATCTAAAGACAACTTATAGGAAAGTAAATTAAGCCAAAGATAATGCTCCAGCGTAGCTAAAAAAGAGCCTATTGATGAAGCTATTGGCCATAGCCTGTGATGCTCCAATATAGAAGTATGCAGATGGATGGAAGATAGGGATCACCCCTTGGCAAGAGACTTCTCAGAAGAACCCTTGGCTCAAATGGAAGAAAATTATTTTTCCTAGAAGCTACTAGAACCAAAGAATGCAATGCTTAATGAAAGGTTTCCCCTTGATGAAGCTGAATACGCAAGAGTCAGAGCCATGAGGAAAACAAGGGCCAAGCAAGCAAGGGCCAAAAAAGAGGTACAACAACAATAACTGCTAGATTAACAATGGTTGAAACTGCTACAGCAGCAGCATTTGGAACAACAGAAATTAAAGGAACAGCAACAACAGTTACAAAAACAATAGAGAGAAGGAGGAAGCTCATCTTCAGCCCTAGACTTTCCATCAAGATAATTAATGAAAGGAGTTGTCTAGTCCGTTAGAGAAAACAAAAAAGAAGGGTGTATCATCCTTAGCCAGAAACTACCCACAAAGCCAAAGATGGAAGCTAGTGTCATCTTTGAATATAAGGAAGATGATCCACAAACTAAAAAACAAAAGTTTGTGATGTCTCATCAAGATATGGCAAAGACCCTAGTTATTCTGATTAAAGATATAGAACAAATAGTCGATAATCAAATAGCTAAGCTTCAAGAATTTCTTGTGCAAAAGGAACTTGAGATATCAAAGTTGTGGGATAAATTGAAAAGCTCTAGAGAAGAAAACAAGCAGCTCAAAACAATGATTACTATCAAAGAATCATTGCTAGAAAATAAAGAGAAAGAAGCAGCTTAGATGGAAGAAAGGCTAGATATGGTAAGCTCAGAGTTAGGGTAGGTCAAGAAAGGTAAGGCTCCAGGTTATTCACACCTAGCCCTACCAAGTTTCATGGAATCACTAAAATAAATTATAGCAAGGAATGAAATTACAAAAATTCAAGAAAAAAAAGCCATATTTGTGCAGATGGATAGAAAAGTGCAAGAATTGTTTGATTTCACTAGAGCTAAAAAAACTATTACCTCCGTAGAAATAGGGTTTTTTTAGATATGATGATGATGGCAATTACTGGAATCATGCATGAAACTGCCAAGAAGAAGCTGGAATTGGAATAGGTTTGTGCCAATGTAGGAGCTGCTGAAGAAGTTTTAAAGAGGCTTAATAACAATGAACGAGATACAATGAATTAGGCTATTAAGACTCTTCTCAATCATGGAAGGTTATCTCAACAGCTATCAATTGAATGGCTCCAAATTCAGAGAAGAAGGAGAATTTATCAAGAGACCAAACAACTATCAAATGGCTTGCAACTATATGAGGAGAATGTAAGGCAAATGGAGCCCTAAGTCTTGTAACAGTTGCAACTGCTGGTGGCTAATATATAAAGCACAGAGCAGAAGTTTGACAAGAGGCTTAAAGGGGGCTTCTATGGAGAAATTTGGGAAAAGAAAAGCTTGTAAAAGACTTTTTCCTAATGGTATTTTAGACAAGTTTTGTCTATTTTCTGTGGATTTTATTTTTTCACTTAGCAATTATATTGAATAGCTTTTTCTTACATGTCTAGCCTAGTCATTACATAGCTATGTTTGGATGAAATGTCGGTTTTGGAATAAGGTTATTTTCTCTATGAGCTGAGGTTTAACTTGTTTTTGTTATTCTGGTTCAATAAGATAGCTTTTATAAGTGTCCATTCTAAATCAGTCTAACATAGCAATAATGTTATCTTTATTAAATTTTAAGCTTTTTAAATATATCTTTCAACCACAATCTCCTACTTTGTCTAGCAAAACTTTTGTGATCTAGCTTCAAGAAGTTAGCTAACAAATAGCTCAAGATTAAAGATTGACAACTTCTATAAAACCCCTCATCTAATATATTAGTTATGGAAGATTTAAGGCTATGCTTTTAAGGAAACTATTCAATTTCCTTTAATTATGCTGAGAAATAACTGCAGGAGATAGTCATTAACTACATATAAAACAACATATTTTTTGGAAAACTTTCCAGTCAAATATACTTGGCCATATTTAGCTCAATTGTGCCAGCAAAAGCTATTTGGAGGTGTCTGTGCCTTGGTGGTACTAGAGACCAGTAGCCACCTAAAACGAGTAATCACGATAAGTTGTTTCTTGTAGTAGGGTCATTCCCTTGTTCCAACACTTCCCTCTAAGCCTAGGCCCCACTGGTGAGGTCCATAGCCTTGTTTGGGTGTCGTTTCTTGGAGGTGATCCTTATAAACTTTTGTAGGCCAATCCAGGAAGCATTTTTGTTAACCCCCATAATGACATAGGGGCACTTCCGCATCCACAACTAGCATCTGGCATTGGATTCATGTGCCTCCTCCTAACTTCACTTTATTTGTTCCTCCTCCAAGAAGGCATAGGCTCTCTGTATCCCCTCTACCTCCTCTCTAGTCAAACACTCCTCTTCCTCTCCATGGAGGTCCTCCTTGATTTGTGCCCAAAGTAGGTCTTCAAGCATACTTCTAAGTGCAACCTCTTGGACCTCCTATAGGAGCTTTTCCTCCATGTCCCTCTCCCTATGTTGCTACTCTTATGTATGATTTGGTATTGATCTGGTGATATATCTATGATTTGTTTATGGTCATAAATTTAAGTACTTTTGAGGGGGTTCCATGTCACATTGGAGGGGGCAAAACACTGCAACCCCGCTATGGGCTCATTGGTAGCCTATGGCAGGCACAGTGTGGCCTCTCCAGCACATGAAGGATGTCCAACGTGTTACGGTGGAGCTCCGTGTCCACAAAACTGGTGGCCTATTGGATTCCTTGCATGGCCAATTCCCGTCAGTTCCTATCTGTCGTCGATGTCCCCCCATCTGGATGGAAACGTGCCGAGGTTCGACAGATGCCACATCTGAGCTCCCCCCAAGTGCTATCACAATTGATGCCAAGGATGAGGTATGGACACCGTCCACCCCCTAAGCCATTGACACACACTATGCTCGTGTGCTCGGTCCAACTGGCTCTACCTCTGTGTCTCCTCCTCCTGTTCCCGCTCGCACTGGGCTAGTTCAGCCTCCTTGCACTCCCTTCGGGCGGTTTCCTCCTGAAGTAATTCATCTCTCACTTGGGCCCGGATCTCGTCCACCAGCCAGGCCCAGGCTGCATCAGCCAAGAGGGTTTGTTGTCTAACTCTCTCCTACTCCCTTTCCCGGAACTGGGTTTCCAGCTCGGCCCAGGCCTGCGCAAGGGCTTCCTGCCACTTTGCCTCCCATTCCTGGTGCTCAACCTCGCGTGCTACGGCTGCAGCCTCTTGTGCCGCTTACTGCAACTCCTCGTCCCTGCTTTCATTGTTCCCCAAGGTTTCAAGCAGCAACATCTCCAACTCCACCATGGGGTTTGGGGGTCTCTGTCCTCATTGGCTGCATTTCTTCCGCGTGTAGGTCACCGCTGGCTCGGTCCAGAGGCTCTCCCGACTGGCCCAAAGGGATGGACCAAGCAGGGGGCCTCCCCGTGGGGGCCAGTCTACGACTCTAATGGGGTTTGCCCGTCTGCCCCCCCCCCCCCACTACCCCCCACCATAGGGCCAGGATGAGCCCTAAGTGACAACCTTGCCTCTATAGTTGTAGGGGTCGTCAGAAAAAACCGGGCCAAGTTAACCCTACGTCTTAACTTAAGGCATCGGAGGAAGGCGAAGTGGATGCCCTAGAGTTTAGATCCATTGCTAGACTGGACAAAATATATGTTCATGAGATCTGCCGCTTGGGCCCAAATTCGGGGCAGGGAAGATCTAGGCACTTGTCTGCTCTGCGTGCGTGGCACCGGCCCATCAAAGAACAATTCCGTGTCCTGTAGCCCGTGCGCAGAGGGTAAGATGATTTCGCCATCAGCCTGGGCCCCCAAACACCTGGCAATCGAAGCTTCTATGACGATGACCTCTCTCCCCCGAAAGTAGGATCGATCGGTGTGCCAATTGGTGAAGAAAGTGTAATCTGACAGGTCTCCCCAACCAGCCATTGCAGGGCATCGCTCCAACCGCATTGTTACACCATTTCCCATAGTTCTTCCTCTGCCTGGAACGCAACGCAATCAAGTTCGTATGTCGGCGTGACACCCATCGTCGCCTCAATCTCTTTCCACGTGCTTTGAGGCTGGGAAACCACCAGCATGGGGGCGGGGGGCTGGGGTAGTCAACGTTGTTGGAAGACTGTGTGGTTTCTTGTCTTCCATGCTACCCATAAAAGTAGCATGGCCTGAGAGTCGCCGGTGAGGCGCATTGGGGTGCCACTCCTGCAGAGTGCCACATGGCTCACATGTATGCATAGCCAGATGTGAAGTGTCGTACTATTTCAGGTGCCGAGGGACAAGTGTCATCTATAATGAGGCCCCATCAGCGCAAACCATGCGAACTGGCAACGTGTCATGTCGGATCAGCCACAAGAACATTTTGATTTTCTCAGGGAGCTGCCCCCTCCAAATCTGTCGCCAGCCTGGTACCTGTGGTTACTTGGCTGTCATCAGGGGGCGCGGCGCATGACCCAACCACCCCTGTGTCTGCATTTCGTGCGCTGGTGACAAAGCGTCTACCAGGGTCTCGAGTCCTGCGCCCCCACCTCCCAACAGCAATATTTCGCATTCATAACACGGATCCATTGGGCCAATTCCTCAAGCAAGCGCGTAAACCGGAGTAACAGACGTTGTTGCCCCATCATGAGCTCATCCTCGAATTTGAAGATGCCCAACCCCCCCCCCCCGCCC
>MNCI01035832.1:653478-670280 GCA_015680685.1 Gnetum montanum
TCAAAGGAGAAACCTGCAGATGATTGCATGTGGATGCACAGCTAGATAAAACCCAGGTCAAACCCCTTGTGTTGCATAATGATGGTCAGGGCTTCCCAGCTAATTGTATCGTATGCCTTGGTGATGTCGAGTTTGAGACAGAGCCCTGGGAAACCCGTTATTCAGAGAGAAAGAAACACCTCCTACATGAGAAGAACCCGATCCTGCAAGGTTTGGCCTTGCACAAAACCTATTTTCTTTACTGCCACTAGCTTGGGCATTAGCGACACAAGCCTACGGACAATCAATTTGGAGAAAACCCAAATCAAAACATTGCATACCCTAATAGGGCGAAAGTGTTATGGACAGTGCACCTCTGCTTGCTTTGGGATGCACACTATTCGAGAACAATTGAGCTCCCTTCGGACCTGCCTCTTGGCTAGCATGAGGTTGAAAGTGTCCAAAATATTGGGTCCCACAATATATAGGAAGGTCGTAAAGAATTCCAGGCTCCAACCATCTGGGCCATGTGCCTTCCCTCTCGGCATGTCACTCCTACGCTCGTCTCCGCTCCTGCATGCTCCTGTGTCTCTGCTCCTGCACTCATCTCCGCTCCTGCGCACTCCTGTGTCTCCACTCCTGCGCTCATCTCCGCTCCTGCACGCTCCTATGTCTCTGCTCCTGTGTGCTCCTATGTCTCTAGTCCCATCTCCTTTTCTTTCTTATGGCCTGATTCAGCATCTAGTAATGAAATGAATGAAAGGAATATTGCACTGCTTGTGAGGTTGATACTTTATCATCATGGAAGAAATTTAACCAAAGTCCTCTTAGTTGGAAGGCTTAGGTATTCTTTTTATTTCTTTTGAAGGATGCCTTCATGAAAGTTTGAACCTATGACCCGATTTCGATCCATTTTTAAAAAAATGCAACCACTAAAAGTAATTGTCATGGAGAGTCAATTACATGAAAGAAACCAATCAAAACTAAAATGTGAATCAATAAAAAGGCTAGGCTTTTTTTCTTTCTTTTCTTTTTTTTTTCTTTTGGCTGGGAATGTTGGTTTGGACAAGCGTCCACTGTGTCTGGCTAAGGTGGATGTCTAAGGGGTTCTCACCTTACTAGTTGGGATGTTTTTGGCCTGTTCTAGCATGGAGGGTTAGCGACCCTAGTCTTTTTGGGGTGTTTTCTCCCCTTAGCCTGTTGTTTTCTATTGTACATAAACTCTACAGATTTATTAATTTGATAACCCAAACTTTTCTTAGAAAAAATCAAAAGGCTAGGTAGGAAAAAAAGGGGGGGAAGATGGAGAGAGAACAAAGAAAAAAAAGGAAAAAGGAAGATTGCAACAGCAACAACAACATTAGCAGAATATCTTCAGCAATACATGGGTAAACTAAAATAATAATAATAGCAACAGCAATAGAGAACGAGAAAGATTGCAAGAGTACAGCAATGACACAGAAGAAGCAGCACTTGATGGCTAGGAAAAAGGTGTCATTCAAAAATGTTTCACTTGTGGCTGAAATATGAATTTCTGTTCAAAATTCTTTCACCATCTTTTTTTTTTCTTTGGAAAATGATTGAGTGATTTTTTCCAAAAAAAAATAATATACAAATGTACACAAAAGATCATCGATTGGAGTCGACACAACCCATCCATGTGACCCAATGGTCACCTACAACATACCACATAATCACCTACACAGTGCAACCCTCTCACACTAGCCAGTGACCCTCACCCTAGATATTCAACCCCTGTTCCCAAGAGCAAGGAACTAACATGACACATACACCTCAGAATACCCAAGATTACAGCACTACATGTTTGCGTCCGTCCCCGAACTACTACATCCTGCGGGCTTGGCGAACCGCGACCTGAATCCCCAACTCTTAGCTGCAACCAAGGCCTCTGAGGCATCAGTGCCAGCCGCAGTCTACTATCCAATCGATCCCAGTCCAAGCACCATTCGCTGGTTCTCTACTTTGAGCTATGCCAGTCCCATCCAGTGCTTCGAAATCACCGCCTCCATCCATCTAAGGTCGTGCAAGCGTGATTTATTCAATTCTCTTCGGGCCTCCTACCACATGTTCTCCCACCTGAGCTACCACCATGCTCGATCCTCCAACCACACCTACTCAGCCACCAAGCAACGCTCTTCCAGCAGCCATTCCTCCATGGCTATGGACGTTTTTGCTTCTGTGCCCTCCATCTCAGACCCATGGTTGTGCTACACATGTGCCCTGGTAGACATCCCTTGGAGCCAGCTTCTTTGGTACACAATCATTGGCACTAGGTGAACAATCAGTACACCCCCATGCCATAGTGCAAGGATTACTCTAGGGTGCCGCCCCAACCACCTCCTATGCAGAGATTCCTAGAAAAAATGGGGCAAGTTTACCGAGGAGCCTTGTTGAAGGTGCTTAAGAAAAGTGAAATGGACCCCCACCAGTTTGTGGGGGTACCCGGATTGCACAAAATACCTCTTCACCAAGAGCGCCACATCTCTCCAGACCCCTTGTAATCCAAACTTCCAAATGTGCCCACTAGTAGTCCTGGGAATGTGTCCTATGAAGAACTCCCTCGCATCATCTTGGGCCCTTGCAACCGGCACCACAATTTCCCGTACGTCCTCCACCCCTAGTGCAGCAACCAGCTTCTGCACCGTAACTTCAATCCTCCTGGCCCTGTATGGTGTGGTGTCTCCCTCCCAATTGTCATAGAACTGCTGAGTAGGCAAGTTCAGCTCTTCCTCCATGTGCTTGAGCATCTCCACCAACCCCATCCATTCAACCAGTGCCCATAATTTGGGCAATCTAGAAAATTTTGTCCATGATGGTTCAAAAAGTATGCATTGCTCTATGGCCTCCGTGGCCTCCTTCCATAGCCCACGTGCCTCTCGAACCACTACCATGGCTATAAGAAGTGGATGTCCTTGAAAAATCAGAGAATTTTTGCATTTCCATAGGACCCACAACATAGCAAGGTGCAAGGAGTCTCTGTGGAAACCTGTGGTGGGGGATATATTGGCATCATAAAGCGGGTTGGCCATTGGGAGCTAAGCGTTTCCAACCCTATGGTGATGCTAAACACGTCTCCGTAGACGATGTCGGCATGCGAGGTGTTACAGGCTAAGGAGTTGCACCACGTGGTGGCTAAGGCAATGGCCACTACTCATGCCAAAGAAAGGCGTGACTAGGAAGCCAAGTGGGACGAAGCCCTTGCACATGCACAAGCTGAACTAGAGACCCGTTTCCAAGAACAAGAGCAGGAGCTGCTTCGGTAGCAAACTTTGCTGGCAAAGGCTGCCCATGCCTGGCTAGTTGATGAGCTCCACACCCAGATTCGAGAGGAGCTGTTGCAGGAGGAGGCTACTCGCAGAGAGCACAAGAGGGTGGAGCAGGCACAATAGGAACAAGAACAAGATGAGGAAAGATAAAGACAAAGGCAACTGGACTGGGCACATGAGCAAAGTGTACACCAATGGCTTTGGGAGGGGTGTTGTCCATACATTGTTTTGGCCATAAACTGTGACTACTTGTGGGGGGTGCTCCAACGACACATTCGTCAGATGTCCACGCGTTTTCACCCGGATGGGGGGACGTCGATTGAAGAGCAGAATCAATGAGAGGCTACCATGCAAGCAATTCAACAGGCCGCCAATTTTGTAGATTCCAAATTGCACCGTAACATGTTGGATATTCTCCACGCTCTTGAGCGCCCACACTACCCATGTCATAGACTGCCGACACATCTGTAGCATCAGGTTGTGATCCCCATTGTTCCCTGATTGGCTAATCTGCCCTTTTTGCGTTGTGATTTTATGATGTAAGTCTATGCCTTCTATTTTTTGTGGTTGCCCCCCCCCCCCCCCCCCCAACATTTTCCTAGTTTACGGTTGTTGGGGGTTTCTCTCCCCCATCCCCTCCCTTCCCCCCTCCGCCAATCATGGGATCATCCATGTTGGCCACCTCTAGTGACTTGATTTTGTACTTTACTTTTCTAGTAATTTCATGCCGAACATTTTCTCAAAAAAAAAAACCCCCCAAAATTAATTGGAATTACAAAGGTTATACTACAACAGAAAACCAAAATATTTGATGTCATTGACATCTTGAAGATATGCTGGTAATGGAGAGAGAAGAAATTTGCACATGTCATGTTATTTATAGTTATGCACTTGTTATTGTATTTGTGTATACTTAATTGTGCTTTCTACTTTTATGTTTAAATAATAATAATTTGCTATCAAAAAACTTCTTACTTTTCGTTTTACATGTATTTGTCAACTAAAGCTTGTGACTTGAATCCTAGAAGTTACGAAATTTGATTCCACTATGCTGAGCTATATGTGCACTGTGCAAAAGACAATGACTGAAACTGCACTGGTCCAACAAATCCATATGATCTTTACATTGATGTAATAAAAATGGTTCAGAACAATTTAGATATGCCAGTTTTTTTACATGAAGACTTTTAATTTTCCATTTTTCAAAATAACCAAAAACATTCTTCTACTGACGTTTTACTCTTTGCTCCATAGCAAACAATATAAGCGCTATTACTAATTATTACAAAAATGGCAGCTCTTCTGTGGTCTAACCATTAAGTCACGGGTCACCCATATTTAGTTTCTTGATGGTATGCTATTTACAGGATAGATAATGCTGCCTGCTTTAATGATAACAGCCGAGGTTTTGAAGGCCTTCTCATCATAGTTTTGAACATTGGCATATATTAATATGTATATGATATACATTTGAATCGGTTAGTTTATAAGTTCTCATAATGTATTATCCAATGAGTTCCCAGGTCACATATTGCAAAAATCTATCTCAAACTTTATAATTATTGATAGGAAGATTCACAAATCATGTCAGTAATGATAGATTAGCAAACGGCTTCTATAATAGATGTAGGACAGGTGATGGTCCTTGGTTTGATTGTAATATCCAGAAATTTTAGAGACTTGTTTGTCATAGTGTATTGTATTTATCCATTTTTGTATACCTCATGATTTTCAATTATCTTTCTTCAAAACAAAATTACGGGCATCATAAAGCTTGAAATCTTTTCATGAAAAGAACATCACATATTCGCTATCCATATTCCACATTAGTATGCCATTATCAATTTGTTCTTCTTTACTTGCTGAAGTTGTTTCAACTGCTTCTTCTTCAATAACTACACTTTAAACCTAGCATGTGGATAGTTTGGAACTTCACAACCCATGTCAGCTAACATGTGCCATCCTGGTTTACTTCTTAAGAAAGAGCATCTAAACTAGCCGTTAAACATAAAGCTATTTATTCTCTCTTCAATTCTTGCAAAATCCATTGCAACTAATGATGAATATAATATGATTCAAAATATCTTGCAAAAAAAATATACAAGCTATGGATGGTACAAGTGTCTCTTTTACACAAAATGAATGTTTGTTATATCAAGATTGTCATGTCAATAAATGAGTTCTATGGATTTTCATCTATAAAATGCATAATGCTCCTTCTTAGGTTAAGCATTTTCAGTATGCAAAATGTTATTCTTATATTTATAAATAAATAAATTAAAATAAGTTGTATCAGTTTGTGTAAAGAAACCAACAGCCATCTCAAACACCGTTAGCCATCATGTCAGGTTAAAAATTTCTTATTCAACTCGCTAAGTTTCTATGATAAAAAGATTTGAGGTTCCAGGATACCGCAGTATGAATGGTTTGTAGGGTAATTGTTGTGTAGCTTATCCAGCTTTGCATCTAATGATACACAGGAAACACACATACAGCTTGCCGTAACGTACACAGCCCTCCAGAAAAGGTTAACCCTGATGAAAGTCATTAAAAAAAGCTAATGTGCAATCTATCTGAAGATGTTGTTGCCTAAGTTGTATAAAGTATGTAAACCAAACACTGCTATGTTTCCTCAGAACAGTCATGAAGCCCATTAGCCCATATGTTTCCACAAACAGCCACCTCCTAGAAGCCTTAAAATAAAAGATTCCCTAAGTAAATGGTGATTATGGGCGGGTGGGGCTTTAGCCAGGGAACAACCCCTATGTTACCCCATAATATGATCTATGAACTTGTAACCAGAGCAGAAGCAAACAAATGAGAATAGATGTGGGATGAATATATATTAAGGCGGCGGCTTGACTTTACTATGCGGCCAAATATTGGTGTTCATCCGTGATCTGGTCTTCATCCGTACCGATCACGGATGAAGGCATCTATTTGAGTAGGTGACCTAACAGCCTGAAAGTGGGTCGGGCACCTCTGAAACCAAGCATTCAAGGCAGCGTTCACCAGTCACTTTCTGATGGCTGTCTTTATGCTCATGCATTTTTTAATGATTCGTAAACAAAGCATTTCAGGTCCTTTATACCGAGATTACCATGTACCACTAGCCTACATTTCTCCCCAACAATGCAATGTTGAGTTATGAATTAACATAAAGCATCCCACAAAGAATTGTTTTCTTTTTAAATGGAAAAAAAAAAAAGAAAAATAGTCAATTCAACGTTCATAGGTAACGTTTCTGGCTCTGCTTATATTTATGACAGTTCTCTGATATAAAAAGACTGTGACAAACCAACCTCCATTGTTCTGTTGTTAATAAAATGTGCTTGTGGATGGTTCCTTGGCTGACAAATTCTGTCGATCACAGAGCATCTAACCCCTGCTAGAAACAATGAACTGCCTCTGTTAGAAATATCATGAAAATATTCAACTACCATCAGGCCAATCTGGCTATAATCATTCAATCATGGTACCAGTATTGGTGAACAGCTTTAATAAATTTAATTGTAGTTAACAAAATGATTTGACATTTTATCATTGACTCCAGTGGATGTTTATAATGTATTTTCATTGTGCCATTTTAGCATCTGTAGATTCAAACCAAACAAGTGCTATTAGAGCATGGCTAAAGTCTTCTCTTAGCAGCTAGCCTCAAGATACTGTAACAAGTTGCAGAGGAAAAGTGAAAGGACGAGCTTCTACACCATGGTTAATGTTATCAGAAGTTGGCAAATGCACAAAGCGGAAAAGAAGGAAAGAAAAAATAATCACACACATTTTGGTAGCCAATCTCATTTTGTTCAGGATAAGGTTAGGATGGTGATATGATACACATTTTGGTACAATGGAGACTAAAAGCATAGCATATCAAGTTGAAATGAAGAAACAAAAGTTTCAGTAATGGCTTCAGCCACATTCAAGATCCTCAGAAAGTTGCAGATTTTGACAAATGTCTGCTATCATACAATTCTTGTAACAATGAATATTTATAAAAGAATGTCCGGCAGAAGCACTGTACAGCAATTATTAGCAACAGGAGTGGTATTGGCCAATATGCTTTCACCCTTGCAAGCAATTTTGTGCTTGAAAATCAAACCTAAGTTGCTATACAACGTTTATCTATGTTCTCCTGCCCAGCATGAGAAATCTATTTACAGAGAGTTTTACAAGTTGACTCAAATTATCTTAATGAATTAGAATGATAAGACAAAGACTCATGGAAAATACAACTGATGCCACTCAGAATAGAAACAAACTTGTTTTGCGAGTGGCAAGGCAATGTACTAAAACAGGCAGAAAAAGGTATTCTGAAGGTTACAATCCAGTGTCCTATGGACACTGCAAAAGAGATGAAAAACGTATGACAATGTAAATGCAAACTGTTTGAAAAATCCCCATAAATGAATTTCCTCAAGATTAAATAGAGGATATATTGATCCGGGAGAGCGCATCAAAAAATAATTGATCCTGGGAAAGAACAAAAGAACGCGTAATGGAAACAATAAATAAAATATTAGTGGGCGGGGAAAAGGTAAATGACTCTAGAATCTTAAATGCTAAGCTGCAACAAAAACAGTAATACATGGAAAAGCAGAAACGATGCAACTCTATTCCAGCAAACATCCCAAAATATCGACTTGCTGCAGCTATGAACACCAAAACATTAAAGGATGAAAATTTCAGTACCATACTTATCGAGGAGTAGCGAGAGAGCAAGGCCCACAGGCCCTGCTCCAACTATCAGCACTGGAACACGTTGTTCGTCTTCTTCTTCTCCTTTCTTTTCCGCAGAACTGGAATTCATTTCGCGACGAAATGCGTTCAACTTTCCAGAATGATAAGAAGAGTGTGTTCTTCTTGGGAAAAACCATGTAGAAAGCCTGCAACAAGACTTGCACCGAAGCATACGCAGGGCCATTTTGTTCGCTGCACACACCACTCCACTGGTTGCTGGCATTCTTCTTCGATGCGTAGACTGTAATTTTGAAAAGAAACGGAAGTCCTCCAACGGAAGGATATATGCATACTTGACGTAATTCGTTCTGTATACATGCATGGCAAAGTGAATAAATAGAAGTCAGGCAATTAAGAGGGTATGTGAGAGAGATGTCCCAAGTGGTGGTTCTCTTGGGCTCCCAAGTGGTGGTTCTCTTGGGCTCTCTCCATGATTCGGGGGCCATGAAACACTCTGAGGCATTTTCGGGTGGCTCTCAAGTGTTACAAAACCCACCCCAGCTTGGTGGTAGCAATAGGACACCCTCCTATTGCAACTCTCTTCTCTAAGTCCTCTTCCTTCCCTCTTTTCCGTGGAGAACTACATGGCCCTGATTCTACGGCGGTCGTAGATATGTAGGTAGCCAAGACTGGATAGTTTTGGTGCGGTGCGGTGCCATGCCACACCTTGTACCAGATCGTGAGGGATCTGGGGGTGAGAGGTACCTTCCCTTGTAGGTGCATCGTCTCCCTTCCCATCGATGTGGTCTACAAGCTTGTGTGTGTGTACTTGTTTGCTTGGTTCTCTTCTACTTGCACTTGTGAGATGCTTGCATGTTTGAGGCGTATTCCCCAGGTCTTTTGCCCCTGATCCATTGGATCTTTGTGAATTCGTTGGAGTGTCGGGCAACGTCGAGGCAACGTTGTTACAATATGTCTATCTTTGAGTCCACGAAAAGTATCTCAAAGGTAGAGTTCTGTACTTGTAAGTATTAGCCTCATGTTTTAGGCTGGTCAAACACACCTTGTAAATATGCAAACTTATTTCAAGACTTCATCTGATTTTCTAAAGACTCTTAAAGAGGTTTTTATCAAGAGGTTCTCACCGAGTTTCTTGCAATATTATTACTCTTCCTAAGAATAAGGGTAGTTTAGGTCTTTTAGATTCTTTCAAATAGGAGCTCACCTTGGTTGCTAAGTGGTTGGTTCAACATTTGGATGCCCCTTGCATTATTGGGACTCTTCTCCAATTAAGGTTTCAATAAGCATTTCCCAAAAAAAAAAAAGACATTTTACAAAGGTATCCACTTTGCTAATTAGATTCTCTCTTCCCATATGATCATCATTCCTAGATCTCATGTCTTCAAAAGCATTTGGAGGACTCTAAAGTTTTACACAACTATATTGATTGGACTAATGTCAAGATCAATCCTACTCTTCTTTCTAAGCATTGCCCCTGGTGGTTACCTCTTTCACCTACTCCTCTTGCCACTACAAATTCTAGGGTGGCTACTTCTTGGTTTTAAAAGGGAGTTATTTCTCTTAGCTATCTTCGTCTCATCGACCAATGGATTTATTGAGAAGTATTTGATAATTTGTATGGGGCTTCTAAAGCCATGCATCATTGTTTTGATCGAGTTTATAATTTTATTCATCACTATTTGCAGCTAGATGCTTCGATGCAAAGTATTTTTCATGGCCTTTGTTGGACTAATGGGTTGAAACTTTTGTCTTAAGCCGCATGATCCTTTTCAACTTTTGCATAACTCTTCAATGGTTGTCAATTGATGTAATAGGTCTTAGCACAAACAAAAATTAGAACAATTTTGGATATCCCTCTTCAAAAGTATATAGAAACTTCTAACTCTCCCTAAAATTCAACAATTTCGTTGGTATCTTTTTCATCAAGGTCTACCTATCAACAAATGCCTTGAATATCTTGGGATTTATACTTCTAGTTGCCCTCTCTATGGAGGTACAAATGATTTTGTTCATATTTTTTGGCATTGTCATTTTACTCAACATGTGTGGATATGGGCTTCCAAAGTTATCCCCTTTTGTCACTTATCTCAAGCTGATGTGTTTTTTGGCTTTTTGCCTGTTACTTCTATAAATTGCAGATTTCTTTGGAATGTTATCAAGCCTATTGTTCTCTTTTATATTTGGAATGCAATGCTATTTTCAGTAAACTAATTATTCAAATATCTTTCTGTTGATACATTTAAGCCATCTTATGGAGTAGAATTTGTAAATTAATGTTTCAGTTTTATTAAAATCCAAATGTTAATAGTGAATGTAAGATAGCATATAAATTAAAAAAAAGAGAGGCAAAAGTTCATTGGAGTTTGGTTGCCTTCTTGGTAAAATAAAAGTATTCACATGTCAATGAATAATCAGGGTGTTTATTGTCATCAGTATAGAACTTTAATTATTATAAATTAAAAAATTTTTGAAAAGAGAAGAACAATAACATTATAGTTGCTAATTCAAGTGAAACAACTAAGTGGAAAATAACAAAGGTACCTATAATTGTTCACCTTGCTTGAAGTTTTAAAAGATGAATATCTCTCCTGGAATTTGAAAATATGGTGAAATAAGGAGATACTCTAGAACTAGTCAGTTACAGAAAATGAGAAGTAGTGTGAGCAATAAGAAAAAATTTGAGTGCTATTGAATCTTCCAAAATGTCATTATCTATACAAGAAGTTAATTATATGCTGTCTATTGTGTAAGTGTTAGAAATTTAATAGCAAGAGAGCAAGGCTCAACAAAAATTTTCAGATTAACAAATATTTGTAAAAATCATGAGCGGATCATCCAAGATTTCAAAACACACAACAAACAAAAGAAAAAACTAAGGCTATTATCAAAATCACACTCTGGAAAAATGGAAGATGCGTATTGGTGGAATGTTGAAACCCTACATTGCCATATTATTTTAAATGAACAATATCAAGATTGGAAAAATATAAAACCCCAAGGAATGTTTATTATTTGGAAGAATTAATGGCACCCATCAAAAACAATAGGAATAAATAGTAAATATTTAAGCATTGACAAAATTTTAAAGCCTAGATTCAGGCACAAGACATTATGAACTCATAAACAAGCTACAATGCTTAGAAAGTGCTTATTTTAAGGCTGTGTTAGGGCTGGCAGAAATGACATCCAAACCCTACAAAAGAGATAGTGCTGAAAACCCCAAACTACAACAATGGAAAAAATGTGCAGCTCCTCTTGGCTAGATCAGGCTAAAACTCAGCCATGATGCCTATGGCTCTGGCTAAGTCATCATAAGTTACGATGATGCAATGGCAACAAAGCAGTAATAAAGGTGATGGTGGCATGACGGCGACACAACTGCAAGCTCCACCAACAAAGGGCTAGAAGACATTTGCTCTTGCTTGGAGGAAATGGCATAAGAAAGGCATAGTAGATGGTAACTTTTCCTCTTAACACGGAAAGATGGAGATGTAATGCATGGTGTTGAAGCCACAAGAAATGAACAAACATTGTAAAGCAATGAAGCTTTAAGGATGATTTTAAATTTATATATATATTTTGCAAAAGTTGGGTAAGGTTTATTGTTATTAAAAAATTAGAAAAGAAAGGGTTTATGAATGTTTAATAAATTTATTATTATTTTTAATTCCCATAGGAAATTATCATTAATTCTCCTTGATATTTGTGGTCTATTGTGAGACACTTGCCAACTTTGGCTTATATTTCTCAAAATTGTTGTAACTTCCTATGGTGATCTCCATGATATTTGTTACCAAGGAAACACTTGGCAACCATAGCTTAAATTGATAATAACTTCCTATGGAAGTTATAACTTCTAAGGTAGTTATAATTTAATATCCCTAGATATTTGTAATACCTTTAACTTTTCATGATTATTGTAACTACCCAAGGCTAGTATAAAACGCCTTCAAGGGCAGAATTGAAAAGGGGAAAGTTGGCGGGGAGGGGGCGGGGGGTGAAGCAACTTTGAAAAAGACAATTAAAGATTATTTGTAAGATGGCTTGCTAAGACATCAATTCGGTTGCTTTGTTTCAATCCTATAAGTTCTTTTCTTCCCATTTTGTTATAGTTGCTTAGTTAATGGTTTAGATACTATGGTACTTGGCATTTAATTTTGGGATTTTTCCAAGGTTGCTTTTATAGCCCTATTTTTGTGTAATATTAGACTTCTATTAAGATTTTCCATAAAAGAACTTATGCTGTTGAAAAGCCTCAAAAGAGATTTAATATTAATGTCTTAACGAAATTGTCTATTTTGATCATAGAGAATCTAGGAAAATCTTTGATATTTTGAGATGACTAAAGTAGCTTCATTGTTTTAAAGTGTATTTCCTTGGTATTTCAATCAAGAAATTGTCAAATCTTTTTGAAAGCTTTGTTCAATGCAATCTTTGACAACTATTAACTAGCCAAAATAGAGACTCGTACTTTGTAGTATAATAGGATTATCTTTTTGAAATTACTTGTTGAGCTCTAAAAGTTTGAACAATTCGTAGTTATTAAATTAGGAATAGCTTTATTGCAAAGTGTTTTCTCATGTCAATTTATCTTACTTAAATATGTGAGATTTCACACAAATCTACTTTCCTTTCTTTCTTCTTGTAAGTCCATTGAATTTTGCTCTATTTCTAGTTTTCTTGTGGAACTTTCTTTCTAGGAAAATTAAGGAGCATATTGACAAAATTATGGTTAGATGTTTTTGCAAAATTTCATTTGTTACAAGTAGTGTACTATAAGGACTATATAGACTCAGTGATTGAACAAAATAGGAATCTTCAACAACTCACAATATTTGACAAAGTTTGTCAAATCTCTTTTATGATAGCAAATTACAGTTTTATACATAACCCAACCATTTCAACATTCGCAACAATAAACACATACTCATGTCTAGTACGTTTCATGACTACTAAGTTTATTTGGAGGTATTTGGGCCTTGGTGTTGCCAAAGACTAGCAACCATCTAAATCCTATTTAAAGAACACCTTCGATCCCATGACCCCCTGGTCACGAGATCATGAGGCCACCACACGTTGGTGGTCCAGTCCTAAATGGTCCCCAACACTACCATCTAACTATTATGGAAAAATTGTAGATCTTTCACCATGTTTATTTCCAAATCATATCTCAAGCTTCAAAGGTTAAGTTAGATATTAATCAATTAATTCATCGTTTGCAAACTTGGTTCAAACCTATGAGTGATTTAGACTCTAGTTCAAGTAACCTTATTAACATAATTTGCTAGAAATGAGCTTCTCTTTATTATTCTAGTTATCATCTGCTTCATTGATTTCTCCTTCATTCTTTTTATACTCTTGATTACAGTTGATTCTTAGTAGGCTATAGATTTTGGGTTGAGTACTTCTTTTCATTCTCCCTATACTCCTAATTACAATTGATCCTTGGTGGGTGGCAAATTGCTGGAAGGGTATTCCTTTCCTTTGTTATTGGTTGTTTGTAAGGATGTTTCTCTCCAAAAGCATCCCTAGTACTTTGAGTCTTCCCTTTCATGTTATTTCTTTCTATATCTAGTCTATATGGTTTGATCTTGAATATGTATTTGATGCTCTATATTTATGAATAAAACTTTTTTCTTGAGGGTCCAACACCCCTCCAAATATGCAAACTTATTGTTGATCCCCAAATTCATAGCAATTTCATGCACCTCTATCATCAAAGTAATTCATGCAAGTGGGGCAATCTTTTGTGTCTACCTCAATTAGCGTAAACAATAAACTATTAGCTTAGTAGTAAGACTTTTAATTTGGTAAGTCTAATTTATGGGTTTGATTCACGTAAGCAATATATGAGGCAATTTTTCTATCTAAATTAGTTTAAACAATGAGGTGTTAACTCAACGAAGACTCTTGGTCGAGAACTTCTAAGTCATATTGTGGTTGTGATCATGGTTGTATTAATTTATGGCTCATCAAATTTTGCAAAATTTTTCAGCAACTAGTTGTGGGGGTAAGGTTCTAAGAATCTAAAAATTCAATATTCCAACCTAACTTGGATTTGATTTTAATAGGTAATATTAAGTTATAACTGGAGTAATGCTATTATGGTTTAGATTTCATTAAATAATAATGAATTATATAGTTACATTTCCAGCTCCAACACCCCTTCTCTTAGAAACAATAACATAAAATTTAGAAAAAAGTTTAAATGAACATGAATATATTTTTATATACCTCTTCCATGGTTTGAATTTTGTGTAGGTTCACTTGAGATCTAGCTGTACCCTACATTCAGGACGAGGGTCTTGGCCAACGTCACCATCCATGACAAACAAATAAATTCATAATTTCACACTTTATATTCCTACTTGACACAGCTTAAGTCTAAGCCTTCTATATGAATCATAGTTTTTAAACTTGATGATAGATCATTGATTTAACAATTAGTCGTCGGATTAGAAGTTTTGCTTATCTGAATTGAGTTTAGCATAACTTTTATTATAAATCTAATTTTTAGGATGAAATCAATAGATTTAGGTATCATTTTTGTTACTTTTAAATATAACTCAGCCTGACTCACCGAGTTACTAAGATTCTTGAATGCCAACCTAATATATTTCTTGACTATTTAAATATTGATATGAATAATGGTTGATTTGGTCACCTGTTTCATGTTTTTTTGGTAGCACATCTAAAGTGGCCATTGTTTGTTGTATATGCCTTGGTCGCATGTCTATTATTCAATGCTGCCAATAAATAATCCTCATGCAAATCTCTTCTCACAAAGTCCCTTAGATATTGTAGAGTCTAAAATATAAAAATCCCATAATGAAGAAATAGATACACTCACTATCATTGTGATTCTCCTCCCAAGCTAACCATCATTTCTAATGTTTTTGCCAATATAAATGATGGGCAACATTGCTTACTACTTACTAGTGGCACTAGCTTATTCCTTTGTACTTTGATTGATATAGAACTCAAAGGGTTGGTTCTAAATTCTAAAGCTAGATTTTATTGTGAGCCCTCCTTTAAATTCCATGCACCATGCCTATTGCTCCATGTCTATGCACATCATTGTCATATGATCATATGCAAGACTTGGATCTCACTACCATGCATGCAAATCATCGTGGACCTGCATGATTGTTGACCTTGTCGACTTATCACATCTCTTTCATCAACCTCCATGGTAGCACACTTTGTCATGCTATGTTAAGTTTGCTAGAAAAATCTTGTGGATCTGTAATAATCCCACTTTCTTGGATTTTCATCTCAATGTTCATGGTAATATTTGTGAGTCTACTTTTTTATGATTATGTGTGTGGATAGTGTTGATTTATAGAATTATCTATAATTTTATGACTATGATAGATTTAGAGTATTGCTAGTGTGCTTGTATTGATGATTGGTTGAATGAAAAACTATTATTCATTGTGATTGATCTAAATTATGCTAATTTGTATTGTGTATTACTAGATGCAAAGTACTAAGTACATACTACCAATTGATTTAGCATATATTAATGAAATGAACATAAGGAATGTTGAGTACAAATGAAATTGAAATGTTGCATTATTTCTAAAATTGTTACAATGCTTTTATTTTTATGTGTTGCATGACCTATGTACTTTGAAATAATTTCTTAAATTGATTAGAATATTTTTATGTGAATTATATATGTATGTATGTATATCAATGTGGGTATCTAATATACTTCTTTAGTATGCATTCATATAAGTTTTGGATATCTCATCTCTAAGGGCTACTATGTGAATTCTAATTATTCAACAATTAGAATTGGAAAGAAAGAAGAAACAAAGATTTCTTTATGTTATGTTTCAAGGATTGAAAGACGTATGCTTCACCTAGTATGAATGATTGTTTAAAATATACATACATATTGATGAACCATGATTTGTCAGGCTCCTATGTTGGACCCTTGATATCCGACCCTCGATATCAGGTATGTGATATTGCGGCCTCACTAGCAATATTAGGTACACGATATTGTACTTTCTGTATGAGCCTATAAATACACAATTGGACACATAGGAAAGTCATACGAAAAGTTAGTGTTAGAGTAGGATCTTTTTGTCAGTTTTCAATTCCTCTCAACCCTTTCACCAGTGCATGCTTGCAGTGTGATGATTGTAATTGCATGGAACCTTTATTCAAGTGTGATGTACTTGGACATGCACAAGATCGACAATAAAGATCGAGATTACTTCATCATTGTAGCATTAACTTATTTTTAACTATTATTTATTGCTTTCTTACTTAATATCTCTTTACCTTCCTCTCCTATCCTTATTATTAAACATGTAATGAGTACAACTTAATCACTAGCATTTATGTGTGACTACTTGGTATCCCAATAGCATACCTAGGACATGCGCTTGGTAATCCTAGTAGTAGTACACGAGGTCCAAGATGTGTACAGATGATTAAGGATGGATGCTCATCACACATAGGCTAGCTTAGATTCTCTCCTCCCATTCCCTCTTAGCTTAAACAAAGTTATTTTCCATTGCCTCTAGGAGTAGCACTAGTCTAGGACCACATCATCCACCTCACTCTGGACTAAACCATATGTGACAAAGCAAATACTAGTCCATGTGGGAAGACAGTGAACTGCGATCAACGTGTAACTATTTAGATACCGCAACTAGCTCATTTGCGAAGTTTGATCAGATTGTGCATGAACACTCGTATTCGTATGGTTGAGTGTAGGGTACCTGGCTACTCATCATTGGCATAGTTGCCAGGGATGGTGCTAGTTATTTAGATTAGTTATATCATACAAGGTCGTTGTAACAAAGTATTCATGATATA
>MNCI01035832.1:670900-716556 GCA_015680685.1 Gnetum montanum
TAGCAAAGGTCCATGATCATGAAGAGGAGAAATCAACTCACCTCAAGGAGGTGGAATCATCTTTGCCAATACTACAATCACTAGATGAAATTGAGGCAAAGATCAATAAGATGATGGAATGGATACATGAAAAATGCAAAGAATATGCCAACACTATTAGAGGTAGAACCATGACAAACCAAGAAGCAGGACAGAATACCCTTAGACAATTAGAAAGAAGGGTTGAAAAGGATAAGAACTCAACTACTAATCATACGTATCAATGTAACATTTGCCTGTATGATCATCCCAAAGGTCAATGCCCAATCTTGCGACATTTACATGAGCATTGGGGAAGAATGTTACATCCAGATTTCATACAAAAATACTATGTTCAATCACAGTGAAAAAATCCCAGTCTTAGGGGAGGCCACCCTCAAACTGGTTACACCCTTCATATCATCCGAATCTAAGTGCTTATCAGGTTCAGCATCCTGTTTCCACAACTGGGTCAACATCTTCTATCTCACCACATTGTTATTATTCTCCTAAGTACTATCAACCTATGTCCTTTCCAACAAGATCACCACCTCATGTTCCTTATACTTCTCCTTACTCTCAATATTCTCATCCTTCACCTCCTTCTACATCACCACCACCAATAGTACCAGAAGGTTTTGCACCACAACACCAACCCACCAACGTTACTTGTGCTGCTATTGTCAACCGTAGTGGGAATCCTTCACAATGTCAAAAGCATCCTTTCTTTAGGCATGATCGTAGAAAGGGATAGCATAGTTTCGAGACCACTGCATCCTCCCACTCAGCATAAGTTTAACACTATGGTGCATCTTTCTCCTCGAACCCAACACCTCCTATTACTTTATCAGGGCCACCAATCCATACTCCAACAACTGTGTAACCCAATGAATATAGCCACATAGGGAGACATATTGATTTTCACATATCATCTTATGGTCAAGGGTGCCATAGTGGGTCAACTCCATATCAATTAAACTCATCTTCTAACTTACCCCACTATGTCAACTTCAATTAAGTGTGTGAACCCCAATTTGGGTACATTCCAACCACCACATCAAAAGACACCCAATGGTTTGGATATGACCAAGTCCCAATGTTTCTGAAATGCATGGATCCAACACTTCCATTTGTTAATTCTCGCTATGATCAAAAGTTTAGTTATGGGGGATATCCCCCATTTTAACAAACAGAATTAATAAATGTTTTTTCCTTTTCTTTAATTTTACAATTTTTTGTTTTTCATTTTTTCATCTTTCAATTTGTTGTTTTATCTTTTTATTTATTGTTTTATCTTTTTATGGGTAATCTCATCTATGAATAAAACACTCATGTGACTCATTGTTTGAGATGTTGTTCTATGCTATCAAGTCTCAGGTAACTAATTATTTGGACAGTAAGCCCACAATGTCCACTCACCCATTCTATTAATAAGTGGTTCTACTCTGGATATGATGATATTCTTGACATCATTAAAACTTAAAGTAATTTTATGCTCATTATGCCCAGAGCAAAAAATGATGGATTAAGAGGGAATGGTCAGGGTGTGACATCAAGGGTACTTGTGGATTCTCTTTGGTAACATTTGTCGGAGTTATCATGCAGCCTGGTTGTACTAAGATCCTTGTAGATCTAATGAAAAATTAGTGTAAGAGTAATAAAGGCACTCAATAAAGAAACCCAATGATATTCTAAGGGGTTCCATTGGAAAGACATGCACCCATGCCTAAAGGTAGGTGGCTTCTCTGGATTACACATAAAAAAATGAGAAAAAGAAAAAAAAAGAAAAGAAAGAGAGTGTGCCAAAGTGGCCAAGCAAAAAGTATGGTGCAAAGAAATTCCAAATCACTCCTCCCTTGCACAAAATGCCAAGTGATCATATGCCTTGCTGTCATGATGCTCTTATGGTTGTCCATCATTGGATGAAACAATGTGATGTCACTGATAGAAGGAATGGACTTGGTCTTGATTTTGGAGCAACAGCTAATGACACATTAATCACATCCTACACTCAAGATTCATTGTGTCTTGGGTCAGTTACCTCATGTCCCAATCTCTGCAATCCCTTCTACGATTCATCCCATCTCACTGTTCATGTATTTGTGACTCGTTTCTTGTGTAACATTGAAGTCATACCTCATCACAGTGGTATCTACATGTGTGTGTTTTGTGGAGCTGATGTGGATTACATTTAACCCCTTTAGTGCCTATGGACATTTTTAGGTATAGTTACATAAGGGCATGATAGGTAGGAAGCTACTTTGGGGAGGACCCACTTGCGTGACTTCTGTAATTTGTACTTGTTGCACCCCACCACATCATTTTATACCCTCCAAGTACTTCATTGCCAAATCTATTCTTACCCTTGTCATCATTTTATCAAACGTTCCTCAAAACCATCACATGTCCTTTTATGTGTCACCTAAATAATTTAGGTCCAACATTAAACTTTTAGGGTAACTTCCTTGAAAAAATTTCTAACTCTAAAATCACACTAAGCAAAGAATTCAATATTTATTAAAGGCAATGAGTAAGGTATGAAATAATTGAACTTCTTTCAATAACCTTACTAACAATTGATCTTTGTGTGATTATAGATGGCCCCTAAAAGAGGACAACAACGAGGACCTTCTCAAGGTGCAATTGAATGCCCAAGGGAAGGTAGAGGCCAAGGGCCTCATGCAAAACATGCAATGCAGGAGGCATAATCATTCAACATCCATTAGGGAACTCTTGTCATTGCACAATCTAGCCAAGAAAAAGGTGGAGAGGTTAGGGCCCTAGCCTATGAAGAGGAATAATGGTTATCTACGGCATGGCATGTCAAGGCCAATCAAGTGTTCCCATAGCTGTCATGTCCATGGGAAGTGCTGACTCCATCAAACATTGGAACATTGGCATGGATGGCTCATAATCCTTGGATAGAAGAGGAGAAATGTCAGGCGCTTCTTCAATAGTATCAATCTTAGAAGCCTAAAGTACAAGATAAAGGAAAGGCACCCATGGAGGAGCCACCACCAGCTAGAACCACATGAGTTCCAACAAAATTTTGTCTATTTTTAATTCTATGTCTATGTCCCAATTTTTTTGTATTCATCTCTCCACTATGGCATGAATAAATTCCTAGTTAGTCAATAATCCCATACCTATCCACTGTGTAATCAATGGGGCTTGTTCTCATTTTGTTCAACTCAAGGATGAGTTTTCATTTAGTCGTGGGGGTATGATGAACCATGATTTATCAGGCTCTAATATCGAACCCTCAATATCAGGTATGTGATATTGCGCCCTCACTAGCAATATCAGATACANAAGAGGAATTGAAAACTAATAAAAATATCCTACTCTAACACTAACTTTTCCTATGACTTTCCTATTTGTCGAATTGTGTATTTATAGGCTCACACAGGAACCACAATATTGTGTATCNTGACAAATAGGAAAGTCATAGGAAAAGTTAGTGTTAGAGTAGGATATTTTTATTAGTTTTCAATTCCTCTTAATCCTTTCCCTAGTGCATGCCCATAGTGTGATGATTATAATTGTATGAAACCTTTATTTGAGTGTGATGTACTTGGACACCTACATGACTGGCAATAAAGATCGAGATTACTTCATCATTGCAGCATTCACTTAGTTTTAACTATTATTTATTGCTTTCTTACTTAATATCTCTTTACCTTCCTCTCCTATACCTGTTATTAAACACGAAATGAGTACGACTTAATCACGAGCATTTAAGTATGACTACTTGGTATCCCAGTAGCATACCTAGGACATGTGCTTGGTAATTCTAGTAGTAGTACATGAGGTCTAAGATGTGTACGGATAATTAAGGATGGATGCTCATCACACTTAGGCTAGCTTAGATTCTCTCCTCCCATTCCCTCTTGGCTTAAACAAAGTTATTTTCCATTGTCTCTAGGAGTAGCACTAGTCTAGGACCACATCATACATCTCACTCTGGACTAAACCATATGTGACAAAGCAAATACTAGTCCAGGTGGGAAGATAGCGAATTGCGATCAACCTTTTACTATCTAGATACCACAACTAGCCCATCTATGAAGTTCAACCAGATCGTGTGTGAACACTCGTATTCATATGGTTGAGTGTAGGGGTACCTAGCCACTCATCACATATGCATTTGTTAAGGAACTTGACCAATTGATGAGTGGTGAGGTACCCCTACACTTAACCATACGAATATGAGCGTTACACGTGCGATCCGATTGAACTCCGCAAACGGACTAGTTGTGGCATCTAGACAATTAGCCTTAGGTTGCAGTTCGTTGTCTTCCCACCTGGACTAGTATTAGCTTTGTCACATATGGTTTAGTCCAGAGTGAGGTGTATGATAAGTTTCTAATCTAATGCTACTCTTGAAGGCAATGGAAAGTAATATTAAGTAAGCTAGGAGAGAAGGGTGAGAAGGAATCTAATCTAGCCTAAGTACGATGAACATCCATTCCTTGATTATCCGTACACATTTTGGACTTCGTGCACGACTACCACTGGGATTACCAAGCGCAGATCCTAGGTATGCTACTGGGTTACCAAGTAGTCACACTTAAATGCTCGTAATTAAGTTGTACTCATTTTGCAGTTTAACATGAGTTTAAAGGTGAGAGAGACTAATTAGGAAAGCAGTAAATAAAAATTAATTAAATGATTAAACTAAGTTAATGCTGTAATGATGAAGTAATCTTGATCTTTATTGCCGGTCATGTGCATGTCCAAGTACGTCACACTTGAATAAAGGATGCTGTACAATTACAATCACCACACTGCAGGCATACACTGGGAAATAATCTAACTCTGGAATGATAAAACTACAAGAGCCTAGCTAAGGATCTAAATCTAAGTGCCTAAAACTAGGAAAGCCACCTATTATTTATAGAGATTGAGGCAGGCTGCGATATCGCGGCTGCAGCAACAATAGGGCTGTGATATCATGGCTGCGATACCACAACCAAAAAATTCGTGACTCATCATACCCCCACGACTGAATGAAAACTCGTTCTTGAGTTAAAGTGAGAACAAGCGCCATTGATTACATAGTGGATAGGTATGGGATTATTGACTGACTAGAATGGATTCATGCCGCAGTGTGGAGTCAGAACAAAATTGAGACACAACCCAAAAGAAAATTCTATGATTACAAAATTGGATGGAACTCATGTAGTTCCTAGTGGCGGTGGCTCCTCCATGGGTGTCTTTCCCTTTTCTTGCACTCCAAGTCTTGGGATTTGATGGCGTTGGAGTATGGCTTGGAGTTCCTCCTCTTGTAAGGCCTTGGGTGCCTTGGCATGCACATAAGTTTACGCTTGTGCCATAGAGGCATCCCAATCAGCCTTCTCTTTTTCTTCCGTCATCCTTTTATTCTCTATCAACAGTTTATTAAGTTACTCTGTTCTAAAAGTGTCCAGCTGTTTCTGAGCAACCTTTAGCCCTATATTCGGAAGGTTTAATACTTCTGAAATGGCTTGAATAGAGAAGTCAACAGTCACACCACAATTGTTAACCGTGGTGCCTTCTTCTTTATTGTGCCAAAATTGGTACATTTCCCCTAAGTACCAGGCACTATTTTCAGAGAGGGTAGGCCATAATGGGGATCCTTTGAGGTGATCCCTAATGGCCTCTAGAGAAAATTCTGTGAAAGGTCCAAAGTTTAATTCCATGATCACTGCAGTGAATATGGACCTTTTATGGATGGTCTGAACACAATCCTAGGTTAGCGTGAGATATCGTCCTTGTTCAGACACTGCTGTAGCTCCTCCTTTCGCCTGCCTTGATTTTATAGTAGCAGGGTCTTCTTGATGGATACTAAATGATTGTTCCTCCTACTCTACATGTTGTTCGGCAGGAACTTATCCTTCACCTCTCCTAGGTTGTTTGATCACACCTTGAGTAGGATCTTCCTATTGTCTGTGTTTCGGGGCCATCTGCAATCACATGGGAACAATCATTAGTAAGGTTGTTACCAAAGTTAGGTTATATCTTACTGCTTGCCTTAATAGATTTACTTTATTTCTATGTGATGTTAGTTATTGCAAGAACCATGTCCCCGAAAGATTATAATGTTGAGTTTTTTTTGCTTAGGTGGTTTCCAAATTTAATTTTCTAGTATAGCTAAGGGGATGAAATTTTTTTTTGACACATTCTATTCTTAATTTTACAACTAATTACCCTTAAAGATGTCCTTCGGGTGATGATNCAATTTATGTGCTATTCGGTGTGTGCCCCTCCCCCACGACTAAGCTGAACACTTCAGTTTCAAGTAGGTTTAGATGGAATGAAAATCAGAGTACCAACGAGCGAGTTATGAATATGAAAGCAAGGGATGTGTAATTGTGAGTTGTAGAGAGGAATTTGAAAAACTTCCCCTGCGTGAATAGTTGCAAATGATGTTGATTAGCACAGGGGGGTTACGTATATATTTGCATTGAAGTTAGGGCACTTAGAGAATGTACCAAATTTTTCTAATATTTCTTTGAAATGAAACGATGTAAACTAAGGACATCTAGATGATTGTTAAAGGGTTCTAGGGTAATTAGATAGTTTGGAAGGCACGAATAATGATCTGTGGATTTTATCAAGAAGGACGTCAGGTGGTAAAGAAAAAGGTCATGTAAGGGTACACAGGAACATGATTATTCAGAGGGATAGTAGTAGGGAAAGAAAGTTGTTTGAAAATATGCTGAGGGTAAGAAATGGTGTGTGTGAGCTATGTCATAAGTGAGAATTACAAAAAATTAGTGGGTCCTCCCCTAAGCAGGTTTCAACCTATAATGCCCTTGTGTAACCACACTTAAAGTGTCCATGGGCACTAGAAAGGTTAAATGTAATCCGCACTAATTCCACAAAACACACACATGTAAGTATCATCGAAATGAGGTAAGAATTCTATGTTACACACGACATAAGCTACAATTACATGAATAGTGAGATGAGACGAACTAGAGAATGGGATTGTAGAGATTGGGACATGAGGTAACTGACCCAGGGCATAGTGAATCCTGCATGTAAAGCATGATTAAGGTGTCATTAACCCCATCGTTCCAAGATCAGGACCAAGTACATTCCTCTAATCAGTGACATCGCATTGTTTCATCCCATGATGAGCAACTATGAGAGTACCATAACAACAAGGCGTACAATCACTTGGCGTTTTATTCAAGGGAGGAGTGATTTTTGTTTTGTGGCACTTCCTTCTCTTTTTTTTTCTGTTTGAATACTGAATCTAGAGAAGTTGCTAACCTTCAAGCATGAGTGCATGTATTTTTAGTGGGACCCCCTAGAACAACATTGGATTTTTGAGTGCCCTTTTGATTACTCATACTCCCATTTTCATTAGATCTACAAGGATCTTAGTACAACCACGTTACATGATAACTCCCACAGACGTCACCAAAGAGAATCCACAAGTCCCCTTGATGTCACACCCTAATCATTCCCTCTTCATCCATCCTTCTTCATTCTAGGTACAATGAACACAAAATTAATTTTAAGTTTTAAAAATGTCAAGAATATAATTGTACCCTAGAATAGAACCTCTTATTTGTAAAATGGATGAGTGGGTGTAATGGGCTCACTATCCAAATAATTGATCATTTGAGACTAGACAACATAGAGCACACCTCAACCAATGATCCACATGAGTGTTTTATTTGTAGATGAGATTACTGATAAAAATGTAAAGGGACAAAAAGACAAAAAGATAAAACAAGAAATTTAAAAATGAAAAACTGGAAAACAAAAAGTTGTAAAACTAAAGAAAATGAAAAGTATTTATTAATCCTGCTTGCTATTAGAATGGGGGATATTCCTCATAGCTAAAAGGTTGAGGATGGGAAGGATTAATAATTGACGACAGGGATCCTCGCATGTTGGAAGTATTGGAACTTGGCCATATTTACCCCATTGGGTTTCACACACTGGGTTATAGTAAGCATAGTGGGGCAATTTATACGATGTAGTTCCCAGATTACAAGTTGACCCACTATGATATTTAGGACCTTTAGATGGTATGCAAGGATCAGGATGATGCCTTCCATGACTATGTTCATTGGGCCGTATGGTTGTTGGAGTGTTAGCTGGTGGCCCTGATGAAGTAACATGAGGCATTGGATTTGAAGATCAGGGTGCACCACAGTGTTGGACTTGTGTTGAGTTGGAGGATGCAGTGGCCTTGGAATTGTGTTGTTCCTTCCTAGGGTCATTTCTAAAGAAGGGACGTCTTCAATGTTGCTGAGGTCTATTACCAATGTTGGAAATAGTAGCACAAGTAGCATTTGTGCGTTGTTTCTGTGGTGCAGATACCGTAGGAATAGTTGGTGGCGATGTAGAAGGAGGGGAAAAATGAGAATGTTGAAAGTTAGGAGGAGTATAAGGTGCACAAGGCTGTGGTTGTGTTGAAGGCATGGGCTGATAGTATTGAGGAGAATGGTACTGTGGTGAGATAAAGTGTGTTGGCCTAGTTGGAGAAATAGGATGTTGAACATGATAAGCATTTGGATTCGGATGATATGAAGGGTGTCTCCAGTCTAAGGGTGGTCTCCCCAAAGACTAGGATTGTTGCCACTATGATCAAACACAATATCTCTGTACGAACTCTGGATGTAATGTGTTTCCCCAATGCTCATGTAAATATAACAATATTGGGCATTGGCCCTTGGGGTAATCGTACAAGCATATGTTGCATTCATACGTATGATTGGCAATTGAGCTCTTATTTTCCTTATCCCTTCTTTCTGATTGTCTACTATTTTGTCCTGCTTCTTGGGTTGTCAAAACTCTATCTCCAATAATATTTGATATATTCTTCACACTTTTGATACGTCCATTCCAACATCTTATTGATCTTTGCCTTGACTTCTTCTAACGATTGTTGTACTGGCAAAGATGGTTCTTTCACCTTGAGATTGATTGATTTCTTCTTTGTATGATTATGGACCTTGGTTAAGTTGAGATTTTGGTCTCATTGATGTTTTTCAACACTCTCCCATCTAGCCAATTCTCCTTCTTCTTTTTCTACCCACTTAATAAGCTCTTGCAACTTGATGGGTTCGTAGTTCGTATAGTTGACCTTGGGCATACATTCCTAAGGTCTCTCTTGTTTCATTATGTAGCCCATCAATGATATGGTACATTAGCCTTTCCTTGGAAAAACCATGGCTTGGACAGTTATTTAATAGTGCATAATATCTTTCTAAGGCCATGTCCAAGGGTTCAAGTTGTGCTTGTTTCCACCCTTGGATTTGTTTCCTCAAGGCTGACACTCTTGTGTAGGTTTGATATCTTTCACTAAAGAGTTCTGCCATTGTTGGCCAACGTCATATTAAATTTGGTTTTAACAATCTATACCATACTTTTGCTTAGCTAATGAGTGTCATAGGAAAGAGCTTAAGTTTTTGCCAACCATTATCAATGTTGTTCCATGTGCAGGCATCATAGAAGGCTTGTAAATGTTGATGCGGATCTAATTCATAGCATCCTAAGAAAGTAGGGAAGTTGTTTAAATCGAGCTTGGATAGGCAGCTCTCTTTATCATGCCTACAGGAGATTCGAACAGCCTCTTGTATTGGCGTTAGGCTCTTAGTGGCTAGTAGGGGGTCATCATCACTAAGTAGGTTGTGAGTTTGTAAGTTGGGATGATGTTGCCTTCGTTTATGTTGGCATTCTTGATTTTCTTTGTGAGCTCGATTTTTAGTTCTATGCTGATCCCTTGAAAGATAGTCATCCGTGTCACAATCTGATGTTGGAGTAGAGGAAGAGAAGGAACTGTAAAACTCATTATGACTTTTGTAAGCCTTCCAATCATCCCCTTGTAAGTTCTTGTTAGTTATTGGGAAGGTCCTAGGCATTTCGAGCCTCCTCATTCTATGGGATGTCTTGTCCTTACTAGAGGTGTCAGAGTTGGATGATGAGAGTCCTTAAGTGTCATTGGGGTGTTCATAAACATAGGGGACTCCTGCATAAGGTTGAGTACTCAAATCTTCATTGTCATCTAATTTGTTGGTTCTTCAATGAACTGCCTCACCAGATGTGATATTATTATAGTCTTGTAGGAGAGGCATGGTTGTGAAGCTGTGTGTGAATTCATATGTGACTTTTCGTAATTAATTCTTCTTAAAAGATATATCGTTAATTCTTATACAGTGACCTTGTATGATATAACTAATCTAGATAACTAGCATTATCCTTGGCAATGGCACCAATGATGAGTGACAAGGTACCCCTACACTCAACCATACGAATACGAGTGTTATACGCACGATCCGATCGAACTTCGTAGACAGACTAGTTGTGGCATCTAGACAGTTAGCCTTAGGTCGCAGNTATCGAACTTCGTAGACAGACTAGTTGTGGCATCTAGACAGTTAGCCTTAGGTCGCAGTTCGCTGTCTTCCCACCTGAACTAGTATTAGCTTTGTCACGTATGGTTTAGTACAGAGTGAGGTGTACGATGGGTTTCTAATCTAATGCTACTCTTGAAGGCAATGGAAATTAATATTAACTAAGCTAGGAGAGAAGGGTGAGAGAAGGAATCTAATCTAGCCTAAGTGCGATGAGCATCTGTTCCTTGATTATCCGTACACATNGGAATCTAATCTAGCCTAAGTGCAATGAGCATCTGTTCCTTGATTATCCATACACATCTTGGACTTCGTGCATGACTACCACTGGGATTACCAAGTGTAGATCCTAGGTACGCTACTGGGTTACCAAGTAGTCACACTTAAATGCTCGTAATCAAGTCGTACTCATTCTGCTGTTTAACGTGAGTTTAAGGGTGAGAGAGACTAATTAGGAAAGAAGTAAATAACAGTTAATTAAATGATTAAGCTAAGTGAATGCTACAATGATGAAGTAATCTTGATTTTTTTTGCTGGTCATGTGCATGTCCAAGTACGTCACACTCGAATAAAGGATGCCGTACAATTACAATCACCACACTGCGGGCATACATTGGGATTTTGGCTAGAAAATTAGCTTGATGATTACCTTGAATGCTTAATCCTTGGATTTGAATTTGGATTCTTATTTATGTACCTTCTCAAGTTTGATTTTGTTATCTTTCTATGAACCTAATGAAGTGAGGGAAATCTACGGTGTTAAGTTATGCTTATTTAATGTTGATGATATAAAATTATCATTATTAAATATAGGTGATTTCTCTATTCTCTATTATTAGTAAAATAGATAGTTTGATTAAATGTTCATGGTGTCAATTTATTATTTCAATTTAGAAAAGTTAATTTAAAAATGATTTTAATTATGAGGTTTTCTAAAAGAAAATAAGATAGTATTATTTTATAATTGAATGGATTTAGTATTATTCATTTCTACATTTCTTGTAGCCAGCTGTTGGGTTAGACAAGTCTATTGATGAACAACCTTTGATTTGTTATTATGGTTTAAGAAAAATCAGAATCTAATCAGTAAATAAAGAGAAAAGTAGATCTATACATTGCATCAAAAGAATCTTGCCTAGATTTTTGTTATCATTGTTTAGTTTTCATGATTGTATTTTTTTATTAGTAATGGTTGAACTAGAAATTGATTATCCATTATGGTTTATTGATTGATGCTAGATGTAGTATTTTAAATTATTTTGTTAATAATTTCAACAATTTGCTTTACAAACTATTGATTCCTAAGATTCTTGTGTTTCTTGTCTAGCTGTTTATGTGAATAAATTTATTAATGTGCACAATCTAGTTCGTAATTTTTCTTGCTTGCTAAATTCTAGATATTGTATCATTGGCAATGATATTGTGAATAAATGTAAATGTTACTATATTATTTTATATTTCAATTTACAATTTTCTAGGTACATGAATAATATGTTTTTCTTAAGTTTGACTCCCTTATGACGGATTACATGTTGGTTGTGCATAATTTAAGATTGCTAAGTAAAGCGGTTAAATTAATTAGCTTTTTACCAAGCTAGATGATTGTGGATACAATTTTAAGTTTTATATGTTTTCACATTTGTACTGCACCTTACATGCATAGTGTATTGAGAGGTGTTAATCATCATATTGACATTCTCTTCCCACTAGATCCTTGGGCCATTGATTGCATCATGTAATTTTCTTTGTTATGTTTTATTTTAATTGATAGTTGTTTATGTTGGTGTATATGGAAGTTTAATTTATGATAATTAATCAAGTGTTTAGAAAAGAGAGAAGAAAAGTTTGTTCTTGCATTTCAGCTAGCTTGTTTGGGGCTTCAAGTGATTAACTCTTGCTTCCTACAGATGAGCATTACAGGATCCCATCTACTCTGATATCCAATCAAATGTAGACCCATCACCACATGGCTCTCTCACACCAAGCCTTTCTTTTTTGAAGTCCCATCATACCAATCAAACTAAGTCAACACTTAAAAGCACTACAAGCTCCTACACTACATTGTAGTAATTAGAAGTGCTATGTTTGTCTTTAATGCAAATAAGCACAGAGGTATTTTGCCTTACACTATCTTCTAATGCTCAAAAGCTATAATGACATCACTCTAGCGAAGTACCAATCTACACCACCAAAGAGTTTCAAAGTATCTATATGCTCTAGAGCAAACTAAAGTTGGACTATACCTTAATGTCCTCAAGAACTTGTGAGCACAACATAAGTATATAAATCATGTATGACATGTTAGTTAATGGTTAAGAGCATCACAAAAATGTCTTTCTCATCATATAAGTGATGAAACTGATGTAACACACATAACAGACTCAAAGAGTATTAGCATACACACAAGACATCCTTCCCTAAGAAAGCCAAAATATGCTCATACTGTAACATATTTAGCCCTAAGCCGTACTTTGTAGAGAAGGGTAGTAGCCTAAGCATCAAAGACAAAGAACCTTTGGAAGCCTACATATCCTTGTGACGTAGCACACAAGGAATCAATGCCATGTAGTTTTTTAGTATGATGGTTAAGATAGCATGAAACTCATAAAAATATTCTTACTTCTTCCACTCCCTCCTCCCTTTCTAAAATAGAAACAACCTTTTATCCACCAACAAGGCATGTTTTTTTATACTCTTCCTTACTTGAAGGAAGTAACATCCTCTGAGCTTAAGTCTTTGTTCGTCCACTTTTGACTTGTGAAGAGCAACATGGATGTTGAGGGTAATAAGCCACTCAAAGCTCATCCGACAGTTGTAAATAATAAGGTTTAATATCTAGGGTAATTAACCATAAATTTTGAATGTTAAACTCAGCTCAACATCTAATTAAGACATAAGAATACTCACACCACCTAAGTTAGAGAAGAAAAGGCTTTCCTTTTTCATTCAAATAATACCAACCTTTCTACTAGAGCAAAATCTACTCACTTTACATGCGATTTGTTTCTTCTACCTTTGGTAGTTATGGGGGAGCATAAAGTCGATCTTCTACATCCAATGGGAGACTACTTTGTACCTTGGAGGAACCACTTCCTATACCCAGTGGTAGTTTAGCACTAGCATGAGCAAGGATCTTGGAGACTTTAACCTCACTGTGGTAGTCACTTCAAGCCTTAATAGAGTGGGAACACATGGTTCTTCATTCCTTAAAAGTGGTCAATTTTCAAATTCACTAGTGTCATTGAGCCTATTTTACATCCTCCATTTTTTTGCAGGCAATACTGTGACTCTCTTTTTAGAAACTAGGATATTCCCTCATCTTCTTCCCTCCCCTAACCCCTTCCCCCCTCATCCTGCTGTGAGAACATTAGGGTATTGCCTCTCCTTAAAGTATTTGTACTTCCTTCTTGGAGGCATGATAGAAATTCGTAGTTATTCAAAGTCATGACCAAAGAATACATGCTCCCTACTCTAAGTCACTATAAAAATGCATGTTTCCTTCTTAAATTCACATTCTAGAACATATACTCCTTGTTTAGAATCACCATTAAGAACATGTACTCCCTACTTAGAGTTACCATCAAGAGCATGTTTGCCCTACTCAAAATTACTTCATGATGCTCTCTTTCTTCCCCCACACACTCATGCATGTGTGCTCTATCCCTGATTTTTTCCCTCTCTCTCCATCTCTCTCTCTATTTTTGTGGCATTTTTCTTTTTCTCACATACACCCACATAGATTGATGCTCCAACTCATCTAGGAAGTGGTAGTATCAAACTAGCCATATTCTATCCTCTTTGACATGAATTGAATTGGCAGAAAATTTTATCATCCATCTTCCATTGAGGTGGTTAAACTTGAAATCCCATTTTGCATTTACTATCACAATCAGCAAAGTAACTAACATTAGAAACAACCTTTGCCAATATCTCCCATAAAACAAGAACCACTATCTAACATAATGTTTACAGGTAATCAAAACCATTGCATCATATGGGTAGAAGATACTCTCATCAAAGTCCTCCACCATGCCATATGTTAAACATCAAAGGATGATGATGAATATAGAGATTTATCCATCACAATCACGATTCTTTCAAGAGTGTTATCACATATCCTACTATTCACTAATTACAAGTCATCAAATCAGCACATAAGTACTTTTATATTTAAGCATTCACAAGCAAGAAACCATGCATCATGCTATTTTACATAGGGATTAATCATAATTCACATTCAAAACAACTAATTCTTAGATCAAATCAAATTCTTAATGAGGAAAATTTAAACAAAGAAACCAAGATATTGAAACATTTAGGAACTTTGTACTCACATCACTACCCAAAAAATAATGTCATGGAAATAGTCCTCTTAAACGTGAGATGTATAAATGGGATAATTTAAAATACTATTAAATTTCTTCTATGGATTATGAGCTAACCTATTAAGCCATCATTGTTAAGGAATCTTGAGATAAAAATCCAATTTTTGCTTCAAAACATGCAAACATAAAACCATCATATCATAATACCAAATAATGGATTTCTTGAGGTATTTAAGCCAAATAATCTTTACAAGATCAATAGATTCAAGAAAAAATTACATAACAAAGTAATACATTGCAACAAGAAGCATTAATTCCATACATTGCCTCATGTCCAATGCATGATAGGGTCACCATGTTAAACTTTCACAAGGATCAATCAGTTGTGATAAATCATGGTAAATAAAAATACTATGATATTGTAACTATTGTAATATTATAGTCTAACATACAATGTCATAGATGTGATGCAGTGGATTCTAGTCATGCCTATAAATACAAGCCCACCATCATTTTCAAGTAACTTTTCATGGAAACCTTAGCAAGATTCGTGCAATATCATTTCTAAAAGTTAAAGTTAGTTATGAGTGCTCATAGTATGGTTGTAAATAGTTGTACGATATCTTTATTCAAGTGAACTGTACCTAGATGCACTTCATGATTGATAAAAAGATCAAGATTATTCATAACCATTGTAGCATTTCACATAGGTTAGATTTACTTTTCATCTGTATTGTATATTTTTAATGCTATTTACATTTCTAATATATGTTAGTATGTGGTGGAATAAGTATGACTGAATTTGAGCATAAAAGTATAATCATCTAGTAACCCAATAGTAATTTTGCTTAATTCAATCAATTGCAAGTCTTTCGATAATCCCAATGGTGGTTATACCAACCCAAGGTATGTATGGTAGATTAGGATTAGATACTTATTATTATTTAGCTAGTTTAGCATTTCATTTTCATTATACTTTAGTTAATAAAATTTACATACAATTTACCATGTTTTAGTTAGTCATATCTTAGCTAGTCAACATCAATACATCATATGTCTTACTAAGAGTTAAATCATACAACTTGACCTTCACTAACTCTAGTAAGAAGAAAATGGTCATGAACTTAATATCAATCAGTTAACTTATAATATTTTCTCATTCATAGATTATGATTTGGTCATGCACATATGCTTGTGACTTGGATGATTGGGTGTTGGGGATTCTTGCCACTCATCATTGGCAATGTTTCCAGGGATGGTGTTAGTATATATTAGTTAGTTCATTTTCTTTGAGTTCATTATATCAACATTTCAAAGATCTATCTGTAACACCCTTCTTCCTACCCTTAGGACGAAGAGCATTACATGGGGAAAAAATAGTAACAAAGGTTGGTCATGGTAGAGTAATGAAATCAATTTATTTTAACGTAGTAAAAGGAAGTATGTTTAAGCCATAACTGAAAGGATGAAGAAGATATTAAATGATGAAATGATAATGTAAATTATATCTTTTAATGTTAACATGAATATATATACAAGAATAAGGATTTGAATTATAAGCAGCTACTAAGAAAAATCTCAAATTCAATAACATTATACATTCCAAAATTATCTCATCTCCAACATCTTACATAAGGAAATATGATAATTTCTTATTCATAATTCATATAAGTATACTATAAAAATCCAAACATGTGATTCAAGTTAATATACATCTACTTGTGAAATAGCAATTATAATTCCAAATAACATATAATTTCATTATGTGTTATGAACATCTCCAAGTTACCACATGTACTCCATGCTCTTCCTATCCTGAAATATGTGTACATTAAACAAAAATATCAACTACCACTGAGTTAGTAACCTTAGCACCATATTTCAGTTGAATTAAGGATAGGTCTCATGGGGGCTAGGTAGGGCATGACAACCTACAAGACAATCAATGTAAAGCATATTCAAACATACAACCACTACAACATCCAAGATCTTTCATCAACATAAAACTAAGAATCCACAAACATGCCAAAAAGCCAATAACATACAATTATCCAACAAGCATGGTATTAATTCATTTGATCATCGCAACCATCCAATACCAACATCTGTCCACTCCACCCATCAACTGAACAAACGTGAAGGCTAGCACACATTACACTTAGTGTCATTGTGTATCAATTTTTCATGAATAATTTCAAGTTCCAAATTGCTGTTTCTAAAAAAATATCAAATTACCATGCACATGGATTATCAAATGAACCAAGATGTCCTAGTGGATCCCCCCCAAGATTCCCACACATGCCGATCCTAGAGGTGCCCTAGTTGATACCACCATTAACATTCTAGAGGAACCAACCAAACAAGACTAATGAGCCATGGAACACCCTTTCTTATCGGATGGGACTTATAGTGAGAGCCACATTGGTGCACTCAGAGTGGTGATCAATCATAAAAATCAACTCTAGGGAGCCCATCTTCAATTGGCCACAAACTCAGTGCTAGCTCCATCATCCAAATACACAACAAACAATCAAACCATGGAATCATCTAGCCATCTAATAATCATCAAAAGATGGAAAATAAACATTGATGGTGGAGGGACTCAACATAATTTTTACATTAGCTAATAGAAGGACCATCAATCCAACATGTCATAGAATAATCCAAATCCCAACAATCTAACATGTTCCACAACAATTCCAAGACCAACAATATGACCTGTCCCAAAAAATTTATTGGTCCAAGAATTCAAAAAAATCCAATCAACCAGCATTCTAAGATAAATTCAAGAGATCCAAATCCTCCAAAAGTTCAACACCTAATCACAAGACCAAGCTCAACAAAATACATGTCCTAAATGTCCAAAGATTCATAATTAATTAAAAGTCATATCCTTTTAACAATTTGAAATGGGTAACATACAACAACAAATTCAAAAAAGATATAGCAATTTCAAGGATCAGAATCAAAAAATGATACACATCTCCCAACAACTTCATTATAATTCAACTTCTCAAACTATGATTTACAAGATATTATGCAAACTTAACAACCACAAATGAAACTCCCATAACTCATACATCCTTACTAATTTTCTCATAAGTAATGATTCATATGAAAGATAATATCCATAATTAGTTATTGTAGAAATATTTAGAAAATTATAGAACCACAGAAATAGACATCAATCCAACATTATAGGTAATCAGAAATAGAGGCAGGATGATTGACTAAGAGTAGGTTTCATATAACTCTATCAAAAGATTATCTTTTTAACCCCTTAAATTTTTTTTTGGAAATTTAACATTCACTTCTAAGCCTCATAAAAAGTTCAGAAGAAACTAAGCTACAAAGAAGAAGCTATTAACAGATGAATCTTTGTATCAGATTTCTACATAAATCTAGAGAACCTCCAAAGATAGCATCATAACTCTCACTAAACAAGATAATCACTAGTTATTTAACTTAAATTGGGCTGGTATTTATGTTATAAATATCATATCAAAATTTCAAAATTAGAGATGCACTCAACGTAGAGATATGTCCTTAACTCTAGACCCTACTAAAATTGCTGCAATTCTAGATGGTGTTGGAAGGATAACATGTAGCACCTTATCTACAACAAATTACTATTAATTTATACATCTAAGTTGTAGAGAAGTTTGTAAAGAATCCAAAAATAGGTATATGACAACTAGATTCTAAATACAGAGAGAGATACGAGCATTTTACTAAGCATTATGCAAATCATCCTAAACCCTCAAAATACAAAGTTCATAGAAAGTAATTTAAATTAGGAAAAAAATCTGGTAGTGAAATTACAAATTTAGAATTTGGTAGCAATACCAATCATAAATATTATATATCTATGAGACTTTCCATTAGTTTAAACAAAACCCAACCCTAATCTATGCAATACCTAGTGAATTGAAACAACCAAGAAAAGGGGGCCAAGATTACTCACCCAGAATGTTGTTAGATTTTTTTAAGTGAGTCTTTTCAAGTGTCCCCTAGACCAACAAGCTCCCCAAACTCTTGAAACCTAGCAGCCCTCCAACCCAAGAGCTAAGGGGCCAAGAATGCTTTGGGTTAAGGGAGTGTGTGGTACTTAAAGGTTTCTTCCCTACTCCATCTACCCCCAATTTATGTGACCTAGCTACCCTCTCTCATCTACTTCCAAGGCCCATGTGACTCATCTACCCTTCTCCTCTTTAATATAAGCAAATCAATAACCAAGTTAAAATTAAAATTACATGGATAAATCACATGTCATCCCATCATAGCCATACCATGTCCATGCCATAGCCTTCATGAGAACCTGCCACAACTCACTCACCTAGTTAGTGCACACCAGTGATAGCTAAAAATCATTAATCATGCATAATGGTAAAAAAAAGTAAACATGAGTAATAAAAATTTATTAGATGGTAAAAAAAATTAATTATCCATAAAAAAATTAATATTCATATTATTAACCATCCTCAACCATTTTATATACATGGAAAAAGGCTATTAACCTTTACTAAAATATAGGTTGTTACACTATCTTTCAGTACATATAATATTCTCAAAATACACACTTATGTTCTAAACATTTAAACATTACTTCAACACATAAAGTAAACTTCCTACTTGCACATGATATTAATGAAAGCAATGATAAACTTGTATTGAAAAAAATTAAAATAGGCCACTACAAAAGAGGATTTTCCATGTTCATACAAATCCATATTATCCTAACTTCACTTTTGTTTTTCATTTGGATGAGTAATTTTGATGGAGATATTTGTAGAGAAATATTGTAATGCAACCAAACCATTTAGCTTCATCTATAATTCAAGTAGCTTTACTAAAATATAGTCTTGATCATTCACATGGGAGCTATCATCTTAGAAGAACATGACTAGACCTTGCTTGCCAAATAAAGCCCAAGCTAGGAGGAATGTTGTTATGAAGAAAGGTATAAAAAAGAGAAAGGAAAATGTGCATCTTAAGTAATATCATTCTCAAAAAAGAAGAATATAGAATATCAAGCTAAAAGATCTCATCATCATTGATCTAATTCTTGTCCACCTATTTTATGCATTGGAGGGTCTATGCAATAAAAGTCACACTTAATCTTAGTAGAGACACTTGGAATATATGGGATAAACCCTAGAATAAAAAGGAGTCCAAGGGCTAGGACCTCCAATAGATTTATAAGGGAAGAATCATAGGGCTATAGAAGGAGAGAAAGCTAACTTTACTCTTCAAGTCCTTCATCCTCTTCATCATTCCTATCAATAAATTTTAACAAGGGAGAATGTAGACATGGAGATAGAACTTTACAAAGGGATCAAGATAGAACACTTAACAAGGAGAAAAAAAGATATTATAATAGACACCTAGAAAGAGAGGCATCATGATGGAGATGAAAATGAAGATAGAGAAAGAAAAATAAGGCATAGAAGAAGGAATGATGAACAATATCAAAGGAGTCATTACTACTATAGTAGATATGATGAACCAAAAGACCATGATAAGCCCCTACCAGTTATGAGAAACATGATCAACATCAGTAAGGCCTTATACATTCCCATAAGGCATCAAAGGGATAGTCACATTAAGTAAATTGATATGAATAATGTTTTAAAATTTGAACGAGGGTATAATATTGATTTGTAGCATCACTTTTAAGATTTTCATAATACTTGTTCACTTTAAAATATTTAAAGTAAATGGTAAAAACTTAAGTTATTTCCAAGAATATTCATTAAGAAACCAAAGAGCTAATATTGATTACTAGAGCTAGAATCTATCTAGACATGGAGTACAATGCTTGAATTATTTAACAATAAATACTAGACATACTTAAAAGTATCAAATCTAAGAAAACTGATACAAGGAGGAAAGCAAGGAACTCATAAATTTTTTAAGATAGCTATAAGTAGATATTATTGACTTCTACATAGATGTCTAGAGCATGAATTTTCTTAAAGAAAACAACTTTAACATATAATTGATGTCTTAAGGAATAAAACTAAAGAGATCCTTGGAGTCTATGCCCAAGGAAGGTTGTTTTAAATGCAAGCCCATCACATACAAAGGTTATTGGATAAAGTTACAAAGTCGGAAGGAGAGTTCAGCAAAACAAAAAGAAAAAGAAAAAGAAAAAGAGCATGTAGAAGAATATTGTAGGGGTCCTTCTTTCTAAAAAGGAGATGTTAGAGTCTACTAGGCACAAAATAAGAAATCTATGGAAAAGGAAAACCTTGCTAGTATAGAATTCTGTCAATGACATTGCAAGAAATATTAAGAAAATGTGGGATTTAGTAGATGGGAAAGTTATAATTGCATTAACGATAGTGGAAGAAAAGATAGAGCAGGCATTAACTAGAGGAAAAGATGGAAAGAAAAAGAAGAAAATTGAATGTGATAAGTATGTGTAAATGGAAAGTTGTTGTTATAGAAAAGTTATTAATACTAGTTTAAAAGAAGAAAATGAGTGTTATCTATGCCAATACAAACATCCTAAGAGATATTGTAGTCATGATCCACTTATAGGAATTAGGGGCATATACATTGAATTTAATATTTATTACCAAGAAAATGCCTAGGAGTTTATTTTATTTACAAGGTAACTATAGACAACCCTACAAAAAACAACCATATTATTCTAGTGAGATGTATTCTAAACTTTAGGAGTAATATCATCAACAATGGAAAAACCCATAGTCATGGGAGATGCCACCACCTAGGCAACAACATCCCTATAGACAACTAGATCCATATGGCTATTACAGCCAATGACTTATGTATCTAAGGAAGGCTTTTACTCTTGCTTCTTAGTACAAATATCCTACAAAATATCATATACCTATAATTCCAAGAGATGAATAACCATCCTATGTTCATTATTCACCTACACAGCAGCCATAATAATCTCCTAATCCACTTCTTCCAATATCACCATCATCCATGCAAGGAGGACTATCAACTTAACCTTAGAAAAGGAATGCAACAAGGACCATTAATGCACAGGTAGAGGACATTACTAGCAATTATGAAAATAAATTGAAGAAACATTCTTTCTTTCAAAAAATATTAAAAATAGGTGATAGGACTAAGACTCCATTCAAACTAGTCAAGAGAGACATGACTGCAACTTTAGCTTCAACCTCCATCATATCAAGTTCTCACACATATATCATGCTTGGAAAAAGATAAAATAGAAACCTTACCACTATCATGCCTACTTAAATAGCAAGCCATTGAATCAAAGCAAGTTTACTTTCCAAAGAGAGAATAGATTAAGAAAGTTCCTTAATCTACCTATTGGCTTTTAGAGTAGAAGATAATAATTTTTTCTTTTTTATTATACAATAGTAGTTTATTTTAATAAAATTTTAAAAAATTTCTGGATTAATAGGTAGTTGTAATATTAATTTTAGCTCCAATTCATATATATATTAAAAATTTTAAGGTTTTCTAATCATTGGAGCTATCTTGTATTATTTTTAGTAAACTTTGTCCGACTTATCACATATATATATCCAAGACATCTCTTGGAAATTTGCATCATGGAATCATCAATATAATTTGAGCAAGAATTTAACTATTTCATCATCAATTCATCAATCTTTTATTAATTCATCAACATACATCAAAATCATTCATCATTATTTACTTAATCTTGGAAGTTGAATAGTTGGACTTAGGAACATTCACTAAGACTTAGGAACATTCACTATGTTAATCATATCTAAGTCATTTCACAACATTTTTCAGTGATTCTAAATTTACTAGAAATATAGAAAAGTGGTTATGTGAAACTAAAATTTCAGTTTAATATTTATTGTAGTTTGGAAGAAATTAGCTCTATAATTTGTTAGATTTTTTGAATCCTTAATTTTTACTAGAATGAATGACAATCAATGATTAAGTTATTTCTTCCTCATCTCACAGTGATTTGATCTGATATAAGATTTATTTAAAATCTAATGTCTGTGGGAAGGTTTAGTTAAAATATTAGCATTAGAAACTTAACTACATTTGAGTTATCATCTCTCCAAATTGCACTAATAGTTTTACTATGATTTTTGATAGATTAAAAAGAACATAATATAACATCAGCTTCTGAATGTCTTTTATAGTACTTTCATTTCCATATTATAGAGAACCTCCTAAGCTTTCCAAAAATACAAATTTTATTATCTGATTCTTTATGAAGTTAAGATAACCAAGTAATTCTTTTGTTGCTTGAAATTCCTTCGCTACCTACAGATAGTAGGGAACACTTCATCGAATGCTATTTTAGATTTAGGCTTAGCAGTAAAGCTTATCTCTTAAGACATGTATAAAGCCTAAAACTTACCCTGATTAAAAAGGTGCAACATCAAATTAGAGCTTGTGAACCAATTTATTGTAGTTCCACTTGGGTAGGTAGAAGATGTGATAAATACCATGAGAGTGGTTGGTTATGTCTTGTGGATTTCTTGTTGATTCATGTTTAGTAGAATAAGGGAGAATTTCCTATTATCATGGGAAGATCATGGCTTCGCATGATTGATGCTAAGCTAGGAATTAGAGACTTATCCTTGGATATTTTTAAGGAGAACGAAAGAGGAATCATACATAGATACAAAGTTCCATGTATTGCATATAATGATATATGGTGAAACTATGTGTAGAAACTATTGACTATAATGTGAAGGGATATCTTAGCATGTAGAACATGTGATGAGTGCAATATTGCTTGTTCATGATAACGAAAAAACAAGAAGACACCTAATGACTGATAAATAAGAAAGCATGCAAATCCAACATATGCATGAAACTAATAGAATAACTTACAAGTGTCTACATAGAAGGAAACGATGAAATGAAATGATTAAGAAAATAACAATAAGAGAAAGACATGGAATGAAGAGTCAAATACTATACATAAACTTGAACTAGATCCCATAGAACTTTACCCATTATTGAATTCACTAGAGTACGTCTTTCTAAATAATGGAAAATCAATAATCATTAATGTCAATCATAGCAATGAGAAAAAATAGAAATTAGTTGAGGTAGTAAATAAATGTTTGATAGCTTCCATGTATTCATATAATGAAATCACTAGAATAAATTGACAAATTTATTAGCATTTAATATAAATAGACCCTACTATCAAATCATGCCACTAGCCTCAATGATAATTGAATCAAAACTTGAAGGATGTACTAAGATAAGAACTTGAAAAGGTACTAAAAGTAAGATTCATCTATTTGAATGTGAATAATGAATGGGTTAGCATAGTAGTTATTATCCCAAAGAAAGATAGAAAGGTAAAGGTTCTCATTGATTTTTAATTGCTGAATGTGACCACTTTTAAGGACCATTTTTCCTATACCATTCATTGGTAAGATTTTGGATACCATTGTAGGGCATCAATGCTATAGCTTTTTGAATGAGTATAGTGGATATAATCATATTTTCCTTGCACTAGAAGATCATGAAAAAACCACATTCACTAGTCCATGGTCAACTTTCACATATCGACAAATGTCACTTGGTCTTTGTAAAGAACTTGCCATATTCTAAAAATTAGTCCTTAGTATATTCTAGAAATAATTTGATAATAGAGTGAAATTTTTTAGGGATGATCTTTCTACACATGGCTCTAATTTTGAATAAGCTTTGGATTACTTAGAGCAAGTGCTAAAAGGATATGTTGAGAGAAACCTAAAGCTCGACTCATAAAAGAGCCACTTAATGGTTTAAGATGGTATCATTATATGGCATAAGATTTTACAAAAATGAATTAAAGTGGATGTCGATAAAATCATAGGGTATCACCCAAAGATAATAGACCATTAAGGATGTAAAATCTTTCCTAGGTCACTCTAGGTATTATTTATGATTTATTAAAAATTTCTCAAAGATTACAAAGTTTCTATTAGAACTATTTAAGAAATATGTATCATTTATTTGGTTAGAAGAGTGTGAGAAGCTATTCAAGAGATTGAAAGAAAAATTAGTAGATGCTCCAATCCTATGAGCTCGAGATTGGTCTAGACCTTTTTAAATTATGATGAAGGCCTTAAATTGGATGACCAAAAGTGATCCTATTACATTCACTATAAAAGTTGCAATATAATAAAAGCATAACTTAATTACACTACTATAGAAAAGGAGTTTATAGTAGTGGTGTATGTACTAGAAAAGTTTCAATAGTATGTGCTTAACCAACACATTTATGTCCACACCAACCATAGTACAATCAAATTTTATATGAATACACTTTCATGGTGTTCGAGAGTTATTTGATGACTTGTGATTCTACAAGAATTTGATATTACTATGATCAATCAGAAGAAAATAAAAAATATAGTAGGTGATCATTTTCACAATTAAGATGAGAGATACAAGATGATGTAGAATCCTTGTTAGATCAATTTCTAGATGAGCCATTGTTCACAATAGTAGCAACAATTGTAGATCCAATGACAACAAAATCCTAGCTAATAGATTACCTACCTTACCTCACTACTTAAAAAGATATTTATTGAATGATATAAGGGAAAAAAAGGAACAAATTATTCATGGAGCCAAGCACTGTACTAAAATTAAAGATAATCTTTATAAAATATGTACCAATGGATTAATTAGATGGTGTATTCCAAAAAAGTGTCAACAAAGAGTTTTACAAGATGCATATAAACGACCATGTGGAGGCCACTATTTAGAAAGATGAATAACCATCAAACGTTTCATGACTAGATAGTTTTGGTCCATTATATTGGTAGGATGCATATCAATTTGTACAAAGTTTTGAGAAATATCAGCAAGACAGAGGGATGAAGGCTATATATGATGTACCAAAACAATGAATAGAGTTACTAGAATCATTTGACATATGAGGAATTAACTTCATGGAATCCATGAGATCAATGTCCAATGAAAAGTCATATGTAATTATTACCCTTTATTACTATATAAAATGAGTGAAATTTTCTCTAGTCAAAGATTACATATTAACAATACCAACCAATTTTTTTCAACAACATGTGGTGAATAGATTCAACATACTAAGGATATTGATCTGAGACAATGGAACATATTTCACATGAGCTACATTCAAAAAACGTATGCATTGTCTTGGGGTTGATCATAAGTTTACAATATCTTACTAATTTTAATGAAATATATAGGTTGAAGTAACTAAATAAGAGATAACACAAATTCTAACTAGAAGTATTATTTTGTATAGAAAGGATTAGAGAACCAATCTTAATAATGTTTTTTCGACTTATTGATTAACGTAGAAACTTCCTACAGGGAATTCCTTATATGAACTAGTGTATGAAAAATTACTTACTTTTCTAATTCATGCCAAGATTAATATACTAACCATTACTTATTTACTAAATGAAGATATTGATTTCACGTAGGAGGAACATCTAATGAATCTGAACCTACTAGATAAAAACCATTTAGTAGCCCTGATGTTTAATGCGATCCATAAAAAATATCCTAAATGTAGACATGATACCAAAGTTTGACAAGTTAATATTAGGCTAGGTGATAGAGTTCTTTATTAAAACCCAAATCATGTAACCTAATGTACCAAATTCAAATGTTATGAGAAGGACCTTATATCATCCATGCTACATATTAATCTTGTGCCATGCAAAGGTATCACCTTGATAATTTGCATAAACTCATTCTTATTAATATGTAACAAGTTAAACAATTTAATGAATTCCAACATCCTATGGATTCTTTAATATCATTCACGAAGGATAAAACCCAATTAATCTTCTTTATATCCTCCTTAGAACCATAATTGTGGAAGAGACATGTGCTTTTGCTAGGTCTTGTGCATACAATCCTAATTCATTTTCTTATTTTTGGAATTTCTTAATAATTTTCTTAATTCTTGTTCAATTTTCAAATTCTTTGATATCTTTTTTAATTCTTTGATATCCTTTCAATTGTACTATTGATGTAGGTGAGTGACCCTATGCTATGGAAACAACTTATTAGTGATTACTTGTTTTAGGTGGCTATTGGTCTCTAGTACCACCAAGGCATAGATAACCCCAAATAGCTTTTTCTAGCATAATTGAGTTAAATATATCTGAATAGTTTTTTTAACAATGGAAAGTCTTCATAATAGTGTGTTATTGTATATGTAGCTAATGTCTATTCCCTATAGTTATTACTCAACATAATTAAAGGAAACTGAATAGCTTCCTTACAAATCTAGCTTTAAGCCATCCATAACTAATATAATGGATGAGTGGTATTATACAAGCTATTAATCTTTAATTTTATGCTATTTATCAGCTAACTTTCTGAATCATGATCATAAAATTTTTGCGAAACAAAGCAAGAGACTAAAGAAATAAAATTATTCATAAAGCTTAGAATTTAACAAACATAACATTACTACTATGTTAGACTAATTTAGAGTGGACACTTATAAAAGCTACCTTATTCAACCAGAATAATAGAAACAAGCTAAACCTTAGCTTGTAGAGAAAATAACCTATTCCAATATTGACATTCCATTCAAACATAGCTATGTAATGATTAGGCTAGACATATAAGAGAAATCTATTTATTATAATTGCTAACTAAAAATAAAATTACAGGAAATAGATTGAAACTATTTAAAATGCCATTAAGAAAAAATCTTTTACAAGCTTTTCTTTCCTAGAAGCATCCTCCAATGAACCAGTTTCCATAAAAAATTTTCTTTAGGATGGTAGTTACAATAGTTTCCAAAATTAATGCCCCAACTACCTTACATTTTCCTCATATAATTGCAAGCAATTTGATAACTATTTGGTTTTATGATAAATTCTTCTCATTCTTTAAACCTGATGCCCTTTAATTGATAGTTGTTGAGGTAGCTTGCCATGATTAAGAAGAGCCTTAACAACATGATTCATTGCATTTGGTTTAGCATCATTAATCCTCTTTAGGACTTCTTTAGCACTTGTTTCTTTCAAACTTTTTTCAGTTATGAAATTGGTTAGTTCTGTGAAAGCACCTCCCACATTGGCAGAAACTTGTTCCAATTCCAACTTCTTCTTAGTAGTTTCAATTATGATCCTAGTAACTTCCATCATCATCATATCTAGATAATCTTGTTTTTACAAGGGTAATAGCTCTATTTTAACTTTATCTAAATTAAAAAATTCTTGCACCTTTCTATCCTTTATACAAATATGGCTTGTTTTTCTCAAATCTCAATAATTTCATATGTCATCTCTCTAATCCATTCCTTGCAATACTTTATTTTTGTGATAATTTCCTTTAATTCATGGAGATCTAGGTGTGAGTGTTCTAGAGTATTACCTTTCTTGGCCTCCTCTAATTCTAAGCTTACCATGGCTAATATTTCTTCCATCTAAGATTCTTCTTGCTCGTTATTTTTTATTGATGATTTCTTGATAGTTGTCATTGCTTTGAGCTATTTCATTCCCTCTCTAGAGCTTTTCAATTCATCCAAAGCTTTGATGTCTCATGTTTCTTTTGCACAAGAAACCTTGTAAGCTTAGCTATTTGACTATCAACTAATTGTCCCATATCTTTAATTAGAATAGCTACAGTCTTTGACATATCTTGATGAGACATCACAAGTTTTCACTTTCCAGTTTATAAGTCATCCTCTTTATACTGATAGATGACCCTAGCTTTCATCTCTTGCTCTATGGGTAGCTTCTAGCTAAGGATGACACTTCCTTCTTTTTCTTTTACTTTGAAGGACTGGGTAGCTTCTTTTATTAAGTATCCTAGTAGAAAATGGAGGGTTGAAGATGAGCTTCCTCTTTCTCCATGTTGTTGCTATAACTATTATTGTTGTTTCTTTGACTTCTATTATTCCAAAAGCTATTACTATTGTAGATCTTTCAATCTTTGTTGCTCTAGTAGTGGTTGTTGCTCTAGCTCTTTTTTGGCTCTTGCTTGCTCGACTTCTATTTTCCTTATATCTCTGTCTCTAGCATATTTGGCTTTATCAAGGGGAAACATTTTATTAGGCATTGTATTCTCTAGTTTGAGTAGCTTCTAAGAAACATAATTTTCTTTCATTTGAGCCAAGTATTCTTCTAAGAAGTCTCTTGCAAAGTGGTGATCTTTCTCTTCCATCCATTTGCATACTTCAATAATAGAAGCATCACATCCTATGGTTAATAGCTTCATCGATAGGCTCTTTTTTAGCTACACTAGAGCTTCATCTTCGACTTAATTTACTTCCTTATTAGTAGCCTTAAGATACACTACATTTGTTTCATCTTGTTGATAGACTTTTCCAGTTTTAGTATTTGAGTATATTCTCCTTGGAGCTAGAGGAAACTTGCATTGTTCTTTATACCTTTTGGTCATTGATCTTAAATGCCCTAAGTTGATAAATTTCCAAAAGCTAAATTTTAGAGGGAAGACTTCCTTGTGCTTATAGTCATGCAATAGAGGACGTTTCCACATCTAGCATCCAACCTCTAGGATTGCTAACTAAGGACCCATAGATCTTGGTAAGTTTAAGGCCTTTCCTTCCAAACCTAGAATTTTGTTATAATGAGCATGTAGAAGGACAATCCATGACATGTTTTCCTTATTTCATTCATATCTTATTGATCAACTCTTGGTGGAAAAATTTCAAAAATTAGCTTGATTGAATGAGGGTAAACATAATTCATCAAGAACTTTAAAGCTTGTACATCAAAATAGCTCCCTTGTTAGACAACTTCAAAGAAATTATAATAAGGGTCTTTTGATGAGCTATTCTATGAGATGCATAATCAACAAAAATTGGGGCTGTCCTCTTAGGCTTAGGAAATTCATGTAATATAAAATCTAACACAAATGAACTAAGACTGAATTGAATCCCTTGTTCATGAATTTTTAAAAGACTCTATTGCAATGTATCATTCATATACTGAATAAAAAAGAAGTGTCCCTTATTTTCTAAAGCTTCCTAGGCCCAAACATGATAATCAACAATTGAATTGATCTTGTAGCATGATCAAAAATTTAAATTTGAAAAAACTATGGTATGAAGAAGCCTCAGCTCTGAAGCCTTTAGAATGACATTTTTGTATTGTCATGCCTTTGCTAGATTATCTAGTGATATCTTGATAGTTCTCATAGATTCGAGATTATTCTAGAACTTGCTGCTTAGCAGCATCTCATTGAATTGACAAGTTTTTATTTCTATAATATTTGGTTATATTATTCCATAGAGCTCGTATGCCTTCTTGATCCTAATGTTGATATAAAGCTTTGTATTTTCCTTAAATCATAGCTTATCTTTTTCATACACCATTTTTGCTATTAGGATATCTAGGACATCTCTAATGAGGTTTGTCCTAGGCTTGAAGCCAAGCTTGTGAGTCTCTTTGTCATATATCTCCAACCATTTTTCTATTGATTTTGCAAACTAAAGGCCTAATTTTTCTATTAAATCATGGTCGTCATCAAAGTTGAACATGTCTGCTTCTTTTGCTTCTAACTCTAACTACATGACATCAATCCATTACCAAAGTTGATGTATATTTAGGTTGACTTATTACAACTCTCAGAGAAAGAAAGATATCAATGTCCTAAAATTTTTGAGGCACCTCTTCTTTCTCTTTGTAAGATATTTTGGTTGTTCTTGTAATTGATGATGTCAGAACCTTGGAGACATTCCTTCATGCTTTAATGGCAGCATTGACTCTACTCTTAAATTTGTTTCAGTTCTTGTCTCTACTTGTTAATGGGTACATGTTTGAAATCTCTCTAGATTCAACTTATTAATATTTATAGCTTTGTTCTTTAATTTGCTCACTTTTAGACAAGTTGTTCAACTTAGTTCTTACCACATATCATAAGCGTTGATTTCATTAAGCTACTTCATTAAAAGCTTAAGAATTTAGGCTTAGCATCCCAACCTATTCTTCTCGACGTAGCTTCTATTTTCATATAGAATTATCTTAGCCTTGATAGTAGCTTGTAAAACCATTTTTGAACTTTCTTGTAGGGCTTAGTTTTATTTCTATGAACTATTTTACAAAAGAGATGATGTGGCAAAGTGGTTCTTGAGCTTTTTCATAGAATTGAATTTTGGTTCTACAAGTTGGGTTATATCCTTTAGCTTCTTTTACATGCATGTGCATAAATTAAAATTGTATTCTTTTGTCAGCTAAAGATGAGATCTGCTTATCTTGATATGGCTCATAGACCCATTTTAGCTTTTCCTTTTAGAATTGACTTTTAGTTCTATAAACCTATGCTAAATAAAAGCTGATGTGGTAAGGCTTCTTCAAATATCATTTTTAGGGCTGATTCTTCTAGCTTAATGAACTTATTGACCTTTTGGAAGGTAACGTGGCTTGTAGAATTGATTTAAAGGCTACTTGTAGACCTAAGTTTTGGTTTTGTAAATTCATTCTACAAAGAAGCTGACGTGGTAGAGTTGTTCATGTGCTAGTTTGTAGAATTAAATTTTAACTCTAAGAGTAATGCCTTTTCTTTAAAGCCGATGTGACATATGAAAAGAGTGTAATTTGTAGAACCATTCTTTAATTCTACAAATGAGCTTCTTTTAGTATTTTAATTCTTCTTGTATTAACATGGTAAAGTATTCTCAAAGCTAGCTTTTGAAATTTGTTCATAGAATCATTTTGAAGCTTATTTGTGAAACCATTTTATGCTCTATGTACTCATTCTACAAGGGAGTTGATGTGGTAGAATGAGTTTAACCTTGATTGTAGAATTGATTTTTGATCCTACGTATTGTGTCATGTTCTTTTTAATTTGCTAGGTTGGATTAAAAATATTGTATGCATGTGTGTAATTCCTGGTGGGTCCAAGATGAGCTGTGTTCATCCTAACATGACTTGTAAAACTATTTTGACTTTTCTTTGTGAAATAAAATTTTGGTTTTAGGAATTAGCATTATATAGAAGTTGATATGAAAGAGAATCCTTGAGGTCCATTTTTATGAGCTCATTAATTTCCCAAAGTTGATGTGATTGATAGAACTAATTTTAAAGTTCATTTTAGAGCTGAATTTTGGCTTCATAAACAGTGTGGAAATGAGTGCTAAATGTTCTTTAAAAGATTTTGATGTATACTTTGAAAATAGTTTAGCTATTTATTCATAGAACCATTTCATAGAGTGGCTATTTAGTTCTACGAACTTGCACTACATGAATGATGACATGAAAGAACTCCTCTAAAGCTTTATTTTTGGGATCAATTTAGCTTTACGAATTTAGTAATTTTTCAAGAACTAACATAGTAGAGAAAATTTTAAGCTTTTATAGGGCTAAGTGTTTGATTTATATAGTGATTCTATGAGCTTACGTGGTAGAACCACTTTTGTGCTTACTTGTAGAATCAAATTTGGGTTTTGCATGCCATGTAATTGAGCTTCCACATCATGACTCATGACATTACCTTTATTGTTCATGTCTCAAAGTAGAAGCAAGTGTATAGTGTCTCTTAGGAGGTTTCAACATACTTCTTTATTTATAGTGGCTTTTCATGGAATTGTTTTTTTGATTTTATGCATCCTTTACCACATAATGACGCTAACATGGTAGAACCAAAAATTGTGGAATCATTTTTTGGTTCTACAAAAAACATCTTATTTTGAGCTTCTTCTTTGAATTATGACATGACATATAGAGATTCTTCATAGAGTTGAATTGTTCTTCATAGGAGTTGACATGGTAGAACCAATTTCGTACTCGCTTGTAGAACTAAATCTTAGTTCTACGAACCATATAATCAACCTCCTATGTGTTGTTGTTGACTTGTTGTAGTGGAAATGACTTAAGAGCTTATTTATAGAGCCCTTTTGTCAAACTATTCCTCAACCCTACGAATCTTCCCATTTGAATAGAGTTGACTTGGCAGAACCATTTTCTGCATTTTTTGGTAGAAGCATATTTGATTTTTTTTAAAATGAAGCCTAATTATCAATCCTAGCATGGAACCTAGAACCACTTTCACTCTTTTTTGTAGAACCATTTCTTGGTTCTACTAACCCACTTCAGAAGATATCTTACATGTGTTACATGAGATTCACATATAAAAATAATTCCAGTCTTTTCTTATGCTTTAATCTTGCAAACATAACTGAAGTAGAATCATTTTGTAGAGCTAATTTCTGGTTCTTTAAGCCTCCTCTATGAGTTGATGTGGCTGTTGTACTTAATGAACCCATTTTTACAATCAATTGGGTTTAGAAAAGGTTTTTAGAAACCCTTCATAGAGTTAATCTTTGGTTCTATTATGACATTCTAAAATGACTTTGAAGAATTAAGTTAGATTTGGATCAAGCCCTTTTTCTTGAAAATATAGGGTTTCTTTCTATAGTCAACCGCTTATTACAATGCTAATCCTATATTGAGATGAAACTAGTCTGAAACTAGTCTTTAAGCTCTGTGAATCCATTTTAATGGTCTCATCTTAACTAGAAAAAAGAAAGAGCCTCCCCTTGGGATAGGTTAAGCTCATACTAGTTTTATTTTTGTAGCTAATTCAACTAATCCAAGTAACATTGGATATAATTCAAAACCCTAGCTCCTCAAACTAACTAAAACTTCATGAGCTTATATGATCAATAGAGTAGAATATTTTGGGATAGTTTATTTAGCTTTAAAACCTTTTAACCTAAAATGAAATTTGATTACAAAGACTTTTAATCTTCACAACATCTCCACTAAAACTTCATTTGTAATTTACCTCCACTTAGTGCTTGTTTTTGACACACAAATATGATGCAACAAATCTTAGCTTAGTCTGATCATGTAAGTATATTGATCTTTGATATTTTCAGAATATCACACAAAGAAGTAAATCCAAGAATTCAAGTCCTTTGCTATTCCATGAAAGTAGTTAATTATTGCAATAACATCTACATATATTTTCTGATTCTTTAATATCTTTTATTCGGTATACACTTTTTTGGTATTTGAATAAATTATTTTACAAAATATATTGATCTTTATGATTATAATAATAAAGACATTAATGTTAAGCAGGATGTCATTTTACCAAGAAATGTTTTACTCTATGTGATCAAATCATTGAAAGACTAATTATACATACAATGAGACCATGTCATTTGTTTTTCCATTTCTAGGAATACGAGGTTCTTATCATGGACATAATGTGATTCTTATCACATGAAAATGAAAATAACCCATGATTGTTGTGCCTTCAAGAAAAGGTGAAGAACCAAATGGGATTAGAAAAGGGTGTGATAGTAAGGAAATTTGTTGATTCTTTGAACTTCTTATATAAGTTGTAATTCTTTATGTGATTTTATATCATTAGTCATATTTTCATTGAAATAGAATCATTTTCTTTAATAAAAATCATTATGTTGCTATGATACTAGAGAGACATGCACTCCATGCTTGAAGATAATCCTTTAGTAAGGCTAATAGAATGCTTAATTAGTTCATACATGTAACAAATATTCTTGAGGTATCATTAGAAAGACATGTTACCCATGCTTAAAGGCAGGCTACTTCGAATAATCTTATGGTCTCTTGCACTAGTTTCATCATGCAACTAGAAAGATATGTTACCTATGTCTAAAGATGCATCATTGATAGAATTAGTATTGGCTATGGAGATAAAAAGACAAGTTACACATGCTTGAAGATATCCCTCTAATCAATGACAAGATTTCCTAAAACCAACCAAACATTATAATTAATTAATTACAATAATGACTTTCTAGTTTTCTCTTGTTAAGTAATGATATTTTCATATGGTTGTGGTCACTCTTATAGTAGGAAGCCTAGCATGATAAAATGTAGTATTACAAATAAAGTGGCATGAAATTGATTTAGATCCTAGACAAAGAGGTATAATGGTATTCTTAACCATGCTTTAAATGCAAGATTCATTATGACTAAGGTAAGATACCTCACATCCCATTTCCTTTGATCCATTCTTCCATAACTTCATCTCATGTGTATGTATAGTTATCAATTTAATGGTTATGTATAGCATAGTGCAAAATCCTTGCTGAGGCAACCTAAGTATGTGTATATTGGAAGACTAATATGATTCACATTTATGAGAATATCACCTAGGCTAATGTGTTATTGCTACAATGATTGTATCTTTTCCTGGAGTTGTGGCATGTTTACATGAGTTTGAATGTGTTTTGCAATGTTCTTAGTGTATTTGGGACATTCTGAAGCCAAGGGAAGCTTGTTGGAGGTTTTAAAACTTCATGGAAGATGTCTTGTTCTTGAAAGTCCTACTAGAAAAGATGTCTACACTAAGAGACAAATGTTTTTCTTAGGTGATAGACATCTTCTCTGTGAGTGACCAATCTCAAGAAAGATGTCTTTCCTAGGCCAAAGATGTCTTCTGTGTAGGATTTGGCTTAGAAAAGATGTCTTCATTAAGGTAAAAAACATCTTCTTAGATGGATACCAATAGACATGAATTTATAAATGAATGTTGAGAAAAGATGGAGAGCCACTCCAAAATGTATATGTAGGCATTAAGGTCCTATGTTTGGATGAGGAAAAAAGCCTCTGATGAGAGAAGAGTGAAGAGAACTCATGTGAGGAGAGTTTTAAAGCCTCTAAAGAAATAGCTAGAGAGTAGTTTTAAATAGAAGAGTTGATTTCTTCTTGAGCACTCTTATTATAAGTCATATTGGGCAATTGTATGTGAGGGAGTAATGAAGAGTAATTATTGTATGACTTTAAGCCTTGTTTGAGAGGGAGTGATGTGAGGATCTTGAGTATGTTTGTCCTTAGGTGTTGCATGCTTTTAAGCATTTGTAATATGAATTTTAACATGAATAAATGAGTTTTCTTTCTTGTTTAAGCTTTAAGTTATTGGACTCTTGAATTTCTTGAGTTTTTAATGTGAATTGGATTTTGAATTAGGGAGAGGGTTTAAGATCCTTAACAAACATTCAATTCCACAAGCTCCCATGGAAACTTATAAGAGTTTTTATACAATAGCTTTAAGGGTAGGAGCCTACTTTGAGGAGGGCCCACTTGCATGACTCGTGTATCATATATGAGGACTAGTTCTACATCATTTTGCTTATTACAAGCTATTGTTCAATTTCTAATATCATTTTCATAACTCTTAATAGTTGATGGACTTAACCATTTTCATCAAGAATACTTCATATATTTATCCCTTCCTAAAAACCTTAATGTTCATGAATTTTTAACCATTTTGAGCTAATTGACCACTATTCAAGCATTAATCTATGAATAAGAGCCTTTTAGAAGATATTAGGGCCGAGAATTTAAAATTCATGATTATTTTTCTAGAAATTTATACAACAATCTAAAATTTTTAGGGGTAATATTGTAGCCACGATATTGTAGGTACAATATCATATGTACCATATCACCAATATAAACCCTATATAAACCCATGACCATTAGAATTATTTTCTTATTTCCTTTTAAATGCATGAGGAAGTCATGCCTTTTTTTTTGCACCAAAGAGACTTCGAAGAGACCCATATTTCCTACTACAAGTCTAATTTTGATTATTTTTTATTTCTTGAGCTCCCAAAGTTGAGATTTCTTGAAATGGGAGAATGCTATGCAAATTTGAGAAATTTTTGAATACTATAAATTTCTTAATTGAGAAGGAGGGTACTAATTCATAATTTTCATGCCTAGTCTATTAAATCTCATGGTAACTTTTCAAGATAGTTTATTTAAATTTGTTTTTGATTACCTATTTAACTAATTGATTTTTAAAAAATAAATTTTCAAATGTAATATGTGCTTATAATTTACAACTTGTGTCTTCTAAAAGTGTTTACATCTTATAAGCTTTCGCATTTAATTAATTGATTAATTGATTTTTGATGTTCTAATATGCAATTAGGGTAATTTGTATAGAAAATTCTTGTGAAATAGTGAATCTCATGATCTCATGATTCCAACTATGCATTTTCCAAAAAGTTTAATTAATTTTACTAAGTTTCCTGATTTTTTCTATCAAACCAAATTATGGCTTTTTGCTAAAGCACCAAATTTCTAACACTAAAATCATGATTTTTATTTATGATTTTAATTGAAACCCAAAATTGATGGAATTGTTACTATTGATAAGGAATTTTTCTAGATTTTTTAGAAATCACTATAGACATATTGATGATTGTAGATAGCTTCAAAAAGAAACCCTAGAGCTAGAGGCCCATTACAACCATAAGAAAAAATAATAAGAGAAGAAAGTGGCAAAGGAAGAGAAAGAAATTAATCATGGGTGGAGGAACTAGAGTAACAATCTTATTCCATCAACCGGCCTATGCCATAATCACATTAATTTGTGTATGTAGAAGCCTCTACACCACTACTAGTTCTTGAACTTGGTAGATAACTCACCCTTTTTGAAGATTATATAAAAGTAATTGGTGAAAAATCCATCATGTCCACTATCATAGTTGAGCTAAATTTTAGGCCATTTTTAGAATTTTCCCTAGTAGAACTAATAGAACAATTTAAGCATCACCATTTTACTAATAATTTCTATAAATGGTTATTGGTACTTAGAGGAAACTTACTGATTCTAGCATAATAAATAAGATCATGTTATTATGAAAGCTAAAAAATTGACAGTTCCATATTCAATGGAGGTCATTGTACATGTCTTAAATCTTTCTAATATCAACACAACCATTTCTTAGATATCCACACATTTAAACATTGATGCTAGAAATATTTGGTTGGAGAGGAAATATAATGAAATGTCACTATCAGAAAAGATCTTTGTCAAAATTGGAACTTATCATATCTATCAGACAAAGAGATTGAATAGAACTTCAAGTTATGCTACTAGGGAAAGTATCATATTAAGTGTCAAGTATCTAGAAAACATAGCCAATTTGATTTTTTTAGAAGTACAAAGGAGGTTTGAGATAAAAGAATTTGGGAAATTAACACTTCCATTTTCTTACTTGGCAAGAAAATTATGCAAGCAAGTTGGTATTCTTGGTTATAGTAATGATAAATTAAGAAAGGCCTGTAATGCAACTTATGCAAAAATCTCTAATCCAATGTTAGCAAAGAAAGATCAAGTGCAAAAAACACCAAGCACTGAAGTCACAAAAACATCAATACTAGCAAGCAACATACTAGCCACAAGAGTTAAGCAAGCAAGATGTGACATCTCATTTCTAGATGTCATGGAAAATATCAAATATTCGTAACATTTCACATTATGTATAAAGAAAATAATAGGGAAAATGTAGAAGAAAATGAAAATAATGCTCTATTGATGTGGAAAAAGTTTATCTATGTCATTCTCTAAGGGTTCCTTACGGTTATCTTCCTTTGGCATCTATACCTTAGAGGAAATTCAACATTACCACTATGGTTAGGCTTGTACTTGGCTAGAAGGGATGGTTAATCACCTTTCAATCCCACTTTACATGACATCCATTGCTCACTATTGTTGACTTTGAAACTTTATGTTGGCATAACCTCTAATTCCTAGATATAAATACCCTAGGTCAAACCCCCAAAGGTCATCTCAAGAGTTATTCTTATTATTAGAATGTGTGCTTTTGGGTCTAAATACAACTTGTTCTTTCAAGTATTAATATATTATTAGTTATGTAGCAACACCATATTTATTATAGATTGACACCATTTAGAAATGGAGATGTGACATAGGACCTATTAGTTCAACACCAATAGCTGAACTAAGGGATTATAGGCTTGTAGTGATCCACTTGCACTAGTTGGAAGAAATTGTGAGTTGGTAGATAGTAGAAATGTTAAGCATGTTTAAATTCAAAGTAAGTTAGAACCAACTTGTAGTGTTGACAGATCCAACTAGTGAAAAAATTTCTTTTAATCCATAGGTAAAGACTGAGTACAATAGATACTTGGGAATGTTGCATCATTTCAAATTACTTTTGAAATAGGAGAAGGTACTATAGTGATGATGGTGCAACTCAAAGAAGAGTAGGGAGCTACTAAACTCATCACTTATCACATCAAAGAAGCTTTTAGTATTTTTATAGTACCTCTCATTGATTTCACTAGAGTTCAATATGTCTAAACTATGGCTAGTTATTTTGGAAAAGAAAATGAAAAAGAGATTATGAAGGTTAAACAACATGAGGATGCAGTAGATAGAATAATCAAAACATGATAAATTATGCAAGATCTTTTTGATAACCTTAAGGATATCATTATAGTGTAGTCTAAACTTATTTCTATAAAAGGCAAGCTAGTTATTGTAGAAGCAAGACTAGAACATGTTAATTTAAAGATCCAAAAAATTTAGGATTAATTAGTCCAACTCAAGATCAAAAAATAGGATTCTATAAATTATGTAGCATTAGAATACTTAGAAGAATTCAGAAAAAAGTAGGTGAATGAGCTTATGGATAAGTAGCAACAATTAGAAATAAAAAGAAAAAAACAACATGGGATGCATCAGCCACATATGCCAAAATAGACACATATTCTAAGGTTATCACTACATTGGAGGAAGAAAATAAGTAATTTGCTACTTATAATAGGAAATGATAAAATTTAGAAAGAGAGAAAAACTAATTATAGCAGAGTCTAAAATAGCTAAGAGTATGAGAGAGGTCTCAAGTTAGAGGTTTTTCTAGTTCCTACCCATGGTTCAAGGACCATGAAATACTCTGAGGTATCCATGAGTAGCAATCAGGTGTTAGAAATCTCATTTGAGTTTGGTGGTACCAAGTAAGTAGTAGGACTCCATCCTGTTGATTTCCATACTTAGTCCTCATCATCTCATCCTCACATTAGAGAACTAGATGGCCTTGATTCTATGATGGTTGTAGATATGTAGGTAGCCTAGATTGGATAGTTCTAGTGCTATGTCACACTAAACCTTGTACTAGATTGTGAGGGGTCTAGGGATGAGGCACCCCTTGGGGATACATTATCATCCTTCCACCAATGACATCTACAGAATTGTTTGCATACTTGTTTATTGGTTCTCATTTGGAGTTTAGAGGTTCTCCTAGAGGTGCTTATTCACTCGATTTAGAACTAATGTACTGTACATCCTCTTCTTGATTATAGTTGTAGTAGTGATGTTTCCTTGAGGCGTAGTCCCCTGGTCTTCTTCCCTAGGTCCATTGGATCTAACGGGATTCCAAGGAGTGCTAGATAACATAGGAGCAATGCTGTTACAAATGGTATTAGAGCTCTTAGATATCTTGTATCAAGTGTGATGTACTATTATGTTGTTATATCTTTGAGGTTTCTTACCTATGGTCATCTCAGTTACATACCATTTTGGTATTAGATTATATCCTTGTCTATGTATCAAAGGGTTATTCCTATGATAATGCTCTTGTAAGATTTTCTTTATAGAGCTATTATTATGCTGTTAGCAATCTTTATGTTTTGGACATGTTTAAGGATAGATGCAGTTGTATTGAGATATTGTCTTCCATCAAATTTTCTTGATGGTTGAACAAGTTGTGGTTGTACTTTGAATGGTGGATGAAGGTTCTATTAGCAACTTATAATTTTTTTTTCAAGGAGCTTTCATCTCTAGTCTCTTGTGGTTCATCTAGAATGAATTGGATTTGGTCTCCACCTTGATGACATGTTTTGACATGACATTGATTGAAATGTGTAGGATGTGGTATCCTTGCACCCCATCTATCTTAGATATAGTAAGTGTGAGAATTACAACCTGGGATATGATGGTTCCCAAGTACCTCAGGATGGAGCGCCTTCAGACATGTGCTCTTGGTGAGCCTTATTTTGGGTGGATCAAGACCATTAATGGTAGATTTATGTATGCTCATGTTTGTGATTGTATATTTGTCTAGTTGTGTAGGTGTGTCTTTCTTTCAAGTTGCATTTGGAGTCTTATGTGTGTGACTCTCTCACTTTAACTATCTTGCATTATTGCAAGGCTTCACACTTTATGTTGGACCATGGCCTATGTTAAGATTTATTGAGGTTGCCTCTTAAGACCTTATAAGTTTGTTGAATACTAGCTTTGTTGTAGTCCTTGTTCTAATGTCCTCTTATGCTTTAGGCCTAGTTACCCTTGTTGTGAGTCTTTTGGGTGTTGCGTTTCCTCTTTCTACTAGCTATGATTGCCCTAGGCTATTTGGCATTACTTCTATGGATGTTGACATTTCTTTAGGAATTTTGATTTGGAGACATCTTGGAATAGGTCATCTTAATTTTAATTCTGTTGTTGAGACTTCACCTCTTATGTTGTATGTCTTCTTTAGTGGATGCATCCATTTCAATTTTTTTCTTAGTAGTGCAAATTAAATTTTCTATTATTGTAAGACCTATTGTTAGGTAGAACCTAGTCTTCCTCTATATGTTTTTGGATGAGGTGGTGAATTTTAGTGCCTATGCCCTCTTGTGGATTTGTTGAAACATTGGTCCTAGTATGTGGAACCCTAGAATTTTGAGAGTGTTCCAGTTTTTTCTCTTTGGTGTACCTTGTGCTAAATCTTCTTGTGTGAGTGTATCTAATTGACCCATACAGTTTTGCATGATTGATCTCTATGCATGTTACTGAGGTCTTGTTCTCAATGACATTTTGAGACTATTATACCTTTTTTGTTATGATTATGTTTGATGGTATTGTATGATTGCTGGTGTGCTGTACTTGTCCCTTGCTAACTCTTGTTTTTGAACTATTTTCTCAACCTTGCAAGCAGCACATGTATAGAGATGTGAGAAATGAGGACCTTAGTTAATTCTGTGAGCACTATGTCTTTAGAAGTGGATAAGTGCTCTTGAAACCTCAATGCATTGGGTATGTAGTCTTAGAAACGTGATATTGGGTTGTGGATTTATTAGTACAAATGCTTGATGGAAAAATTGGTCTCTTATGATTTTTTTATCTCTTAGTACCTCGCATGGACACTAACAAAGGATAGTGTTCTATTCTTCATTCCTTGAGATATTGGGTTGGTAGAAGACATGAAATAGTATCCTTAGTTGAGCCATATATTGACTCTTTAGTAGTGGCCAATGTCATAGGGTTGCACTGAGGCAAGTGATGGATATGTAGATTGCATTTTATGTTGCTTGATCCATGTGTTCATGTCATAGTTTATTAGTTCCAATGATGTTCTTGTGATGAGTGTAGTGCTTTAGTTGTCCATATGCATGCAGAGACAGGTTTTTCAAAACAAAATGATCTAGGTTTGATGATGCTCCTAGTGATCTAAAACCTTTAGCTTAGGATGGGCTTGGGTAGTATGTCCTCTAGGCTACTAGGCTTAGGTAGCATTTCCAAATATCATTTGTTATGTTGATCAAATGTATCCATCCTCTAATTTATGTAAAGTGTAATATTAATATGTATTCAATATCAATAGTTCATGCACAAAGGAGTGTGAGATGATCAATGTTCTTATGGACTAGGTTATCCCCTTATTGTGGACATATGTCACACCTTGTGACAAGACTAAATTTGAATGTACTGTGTTTCATGTTTAGTCAATTTCTCTTATTCTCAATTTTTCTATTCATTGTAACTGATCTCTATCCCTTAAGATTAGACCTTTCAAAGCTCTATGATAAGTCCTATACTATGAATAATGTTGTAATATGAAGGCCATGACATGTCCTTGTATGTTATGTACTTGAATAAATGCTTTGTATCCTCTAGTGATCTTGGCATGTCATGATGGTATGTCTAATGATGGCTAATATGGAGACATGATAAGTTGTTGGAATCATCCTTTAGAGTCCCTGATAGGCAAGAAAAATTATTCACAGGTGATTGTTAGTGTGAGTGGAGTGAAGATAAATTTCAAACAATTTATTTATTGAACCTAACTATGATAGTAAGTGAATCTTGGTAGCAATTGCTTTATAGTGGTAGACTGAAAATTTTATTCCTAGTTGATGCTTTCATGATTGGTTGTGGTGTAGAGGTGAGTCTTGGGCATCAATACCTAGGCTCCTCCTCCCATGGTTGTTTATTGTCTTATGGGGTAGTGTTGCAAGCACGTAATGGTGGTCCATCCTTGTTCAAAAGATGCTATAGTTACTCAAATCATTGGCTTTTGTTGGAGGCCTTACTTAGTGGTCTGCTACATGCATGAGGAATACTTAAGATGGGGCTCTTAGGACTTGGGGCCTTTAGCCCATTCCAGGGCTATGGTATATGGCCCTATCTCTCTAGTGTAACATGGGTTATTTTAGAGTCCTAGGTTCTCTAAGTGGTACAATAATGATGATGCACTCTATTCCAAATTGACTCTATGGCTTAATGGTGTGGCCTATTCTCCATTTTGAAAATAATTTCTCTGATTGTTGGTAGAACAATGTGGGCTGAACTGAGATAGTAGTTCTTTCATATGGGTTCCAAATGTAGATGATGTTTGAACTTGTTCCAAATAGTGATTCTCAATGTTAAAACTCTTGGGATTAATCTTAGAGATAGGGTATGCTAAGCACACTTGAATGCACAGCTTTACTTTGTAAGGTCTTGTGGTTGATGCATGCATGATGCTTTGGTCTTTTTTTAAGTAAGGTGTGGTCCCATGTACTAGCTTGTAATTTTGTGATTCTAGCTAGACTTCCTTGTTTGGGTCCTCTAGTAGACCTCCCCCTATTGCTAGTTTTTTTGGAATGGATTGTGGGATGTATTGAATGGGAATTTGATGTTGGTAATGCCTATTTATTGTAATTTTAAAATGTTTTGAGGACCTAGTCCTTCTATTGGTAAACTATTTTTGATAACTCTTAAAATTATTGATTTGTGTCCATTGAAAATTTTGATAGTGTTGAGGCCTTATCCACAAAAAATGTTGTATTTGTAAAGGGAGTAAGTATCATGTAAGGATAATCCATACCTCATTTGGTAAAATGTAGTCATTGCAATGAAAGTCTGGGGGATAGGTTCTTTGGCCTTTAGAGTAGATCCTTGTTGTAGGATTAGATGTGGATAAGACCTTCAAATTCATGTCTCCCCATAACATGTGGTGGTAAATAATATGGTTGTGTTATCTTAGTCATCTTCTTTAACTTGTATGATGGATGTGATGCAAATGGGTTATTGTACCAACTTGCTAAATGAACCTCACAATGACGATCTTCCCATTCAGTTGAAAACATAAATGAGATGTGTTGGTTGTGGCATGTGGTTGTTCCTGGCATGGTAGAAAATTTAGATTATGGGAACCTTAATGTTTCCTAGAGACATATGTCAATGTTTTTTCTTAGAGGCATTCAACATGCTTCTCTAGACTAATCTCTTAAAGAATATTGTTTGCCCCACCTCTTAGTGCAAGAAGGTGAAGCTCTAAGAGGTGAAAATAGCTAATCCTTTTCTATGAATGGAATACAATAAGGTACATTGAAAGATGTGATTAGAGAATTACCTTAAGGTTAGTTTTCCTACCCATCCTCTACTTATTCAAGCATTTGTGTAAGTGAGCTTGATGTTGGATATACTTGAAGGATTTAGGTGACTGAAAGTGTTGGGATGCTATAGTAGCATATTAGAGAAGTTTTCCAAATAAATTTTGGATTTTCTCCCATGTTGTAGATATAAGATATGGTGTTCAATGATAGAAACATGGATTTTGGTGCTGGTTCATATGCAAATGGCAAGGTTAGAACAAAAATAGATTTGTATCTTAACCTTGTTTCGAAGGGAAATTACACTTAACTTCCATCCTAATAGCTTGGATTAATGTGAAAGGATCAAAATAATAGTGTTATTAGTGCATACATGGGAATCCAGTGCTTAGATATTGGACTAGCAAGGCCCCATGGGCCTTTGATGTCAGAGGTAGAACTTGGGCGTTTGGAGCATGTCCTCTCTCTAATATATGGTTTTGCAAGTCCATCACCAAGGCTGAAAATGAATCTTAGTAAGCCTTCAAATTGATGTTAAAAAAAGGATCTCAAAGGACTAATTGATGCCAAGATGTCATCTAGTAGGGACTCAGCTAAACTTGTGATAAAGAAGTACATTTTCTTGCATAGGTGTGGGTCTATGTAGGAAGACAAGTCTCTAGACCCAAATCAAAGGAATGAATTTAAGGGATGTCTTAGATACATTGGCACTTTGGGTTAGCCTAATCCCTCTTGTTATGAAGTATAGATGGTTTTACAGGTTCCTCCAAGTACCCTTTGCATTTGATGTACGGCCTTGAATGAAAGGACGTATCAAGTATTGGGGTTGATACGTTCCTTCAAGACTAGCATCATTTTAGTTGAGTTACTTCTTGAAATTGATGAAGCTCCAAATCATGTACTTGAAGTATACTCTAGAAGATTATCCTAGGCTCTACTCCAAGGAAATTTCTTCTTTTGTGTGGGGGAGGATTATGAAAGAGGTTTTAGGGTATTGGTTTCCTTGGTTCATCCCCATGATTTGAGGGCCATGCAATAGTTTGAAATATTTAGGAGTGGTACTTAGCTGTTAGAAAGTCCATCCTAACTTTGTGGTATCTAGCAAGTAATAGACTCCACCTTACTAATTTCCATTATTAGTTCTCCTCATTTCATACTTATATTATAGAACTACATGACCTTGATTCAATGATGGTTGTAGATATGTAGGCATCTTGGATTGAATAGTCTTGGTATGGTGGAATTTAAAAGCTTGTACTAGATTGTGAGGGGTATGGAAGTGAGGTACCCTTTGGGGATATACCATCATTCTCAAATTGATGATGTCTATAGGGTTTTTTATGTACTTGTTTGTTGGTCCTTGTCTAGAGTTTAGAGCTTCTCCCAAAGGTGGTTATTCACTCAATTTGGAACTAATGCATTGCACACCCTCTTCTTAATCATAGTTGTAGTAGCAATGTTTCCTTGAGACATAGTTCCCTAGTCTTCTGCCCCAAGTCCATTGGATCTAAGAGAATTCCAAGGGAATTCTAGACAATGTAGGGGCAACATTATTACTGTTGGTGACTGTTTGGGACTCGACCGCCAACGAGTGTCCTCGAACAGGATTTAGGTGTTTGCTGGTCTTTGGCAACACCAAGGCC
>MNCI01035832.1:717272-733977 GCA_015680685.1 Gnetum montanum
CCAAGTAAGGAAGTTATAACTTGCCTAACAAGTTAGGAGATATTACTTGCCCAACAAGTTAGGAAGTTATAACTTATACATGAAGTTAGGAGAAAATCATGTTAACATTGGCATGTGTCTTTACAAATATTTCTTTCATAAGAAGTCACAACCTATATAATAATTTTAGGAAATAAAGCCAAGATCTCTATATTTTTTAATTCATTTAACCTTAGTCCAAGATCAAGTTTCTCAAACACCATGATGGCCATTGCAAGAAGCACTCCATACAATTGTCATTTTATTTTTAGCCACCAAACCATATGAAATTGGAATTTTTATACGCATTCGGGTTTTGTTCTTGCTTTCTGTAATGACGGCCACATCCACGATCCTTCGTAACTATCGTAGAAGAAATGTCATTCCGCTGATTCAGTTGTGCACCTATCTCGTTGTGTCTTCGTGTATCTGTAGCCACACCTTATGGATTGGTAATGATGATAACGGATGTGTTGGCATCGGGCGCTGCTATGTTTGGTAATGTTGTCGAATCTTAAGGCTAGCACAGGAGTTCCGCTCAGCATGGCTTCTATCATGGTGAAATCCAATCTCTGTGGCCGCATTGTTGGGTTCAAAAATATGTCCAAAGTGTTGAAGAATTTTCCCAGCTCTCTTTTGCTCAACTGGCCGAGTACCTTCACTGCCACAGTTCTTAAAACCCCTCTACAATATGTAATCTGGTTACCAAAAATTGTTAAAACCCTACTGCAGTATGTTCTTGATTATATTCAGCCTTTTCATGGTTCTGGCGAAGGCCAGGTAGAAGGTTTCGGCAGTGTCCACGTGTGAGTTATTCAGTAGAGGCGTGTATACAGCCACTGGCGGTGCTGCTGATGACCCAAAGATGAGGGTGTTGGAGGTCCCCATGGGCACGCTCCAGTCCACTAGATAGTACAAGAATGTTTTCCAGAACTATGTCCGAACCTACGATGGCAGCGATAGTGAGCCACGTTCGAGCCCTAGCAATCCAGCCGCATCCACAAAGAGGCCCTGGTTGATGTGACTACAACCTAGCGCCACCCTTTATCATTTTTGCAACTGTTGACGTCGAGCTTATCATAGAGAGCTACTATGCACGGGACATGGTGGAAGGATGAGGACATGTCTAGGTCAAAGACAGGGTCCTTCTGATGGTAATAGTGCATACAAGGCTTGCACTGGATCCACACCAAGTCGCTGTCGATGTCCATCACCATGAAGTTGTACCTGGGTGGGACACCCAAGCCGATTCGCATGAAGTACTCACTGCTGCCATTCGACAGCCCCAAAACTATTGGGTTACTAAAGTCATGGTCGGTCCTAGGTCGTTGTCGTTGCTATTTCCAGTAGGTGTAGCTAGCGCCATCCGACTTGTTCATAGACGCAGCCTACGTACACCGTGTAAGTGCCTTCATGCGTGTTGCATCACGGAGCAGTCGCATACGTAGCCTGTCCCCGACACTCGCATTACTGAACACGTCTTGGTGCAGCAGTGTTAGTGTGAGTTCGTCTTTTGAGTTGAGGTCTGAGTCTAAGTTTAGAAACTCCTTAGGTATTTTGGTTGCGGCCTTGGACGTGGCCCGTTGTAGAGCCCTTGCTACATCCAACGACTACTCCATCGGTGCTCCAGCGGTAACAATGGAAACAAGAATCAAGAAGCACAATAGTGACCACGGATGAGGCACCATTGCTTTGTGTGGGATGGTTAGGTAGGAATGAATGACGTTTATTAAATAAGGATGTTTGTTCCATGAAATGGCCAAAATGTGCCAACAATTACAAAGAGAGTAATTTTCTTATGTTAACCTCAAAGTCAAGAAATTGAATAGAGAGAATAGAACATTATCAGTGGAAGAAGTCCATGCCATCAGATAGAAATCAACTATTGAAATTAGTAGATAAATAAAATAAGGTCAAGAAGTGTGAAAAACTAAAGAAACATTTTGGAGGCTAGGTGGGAATGTGAAAATAAGTGAATGTGAAAGAAATCTAGATAGAAAAGACTAAAATTAATACTACTATGCAATATTTACCAAATGGTAGCCTATCTTGGATAGTCTCACACTGATACATCAAGTAGAATTGAAGGTCAAAGATCTATAGATAGAAGACATGATAGAGTACGTGGAGTTGGCCAATCTAAGACATGCAAACTTGGCCATGTTAATAGTAGGGAGACTTAGAAATGAGTTGGAGTAGTAGTTAGTAGCAATGTATTTGTTATATGATAGTTAAAGGATCAAAATGAAGCATAATAGCAACTTCATATTACCAATTTAGAACTCTAGGTGGTAAAGACTATTTACCATAACTTGAAGGATGCAGTTGTAAAATTAGTCAAGAAATTGGATGGTTTTAAATATTTTTAGATATTTGTCAAGAAATTTAACATTAAAAAAAATTATTTTGCATCCTAGTGTGTTAAGGAAAATGAATTGTTTCCATAGTTTACATATCCTTGAACAATGCCTACAATAGAGAATCTTGAAAACTTAAGATGGGTCATTAATAATGTAAGGATGGATGAGGATAAGTTGAGAGCTCTAGTTGAATACTTTAACATGAAGAAATTGATAGTATTATTAAAGATTTGATATATTTTGTAAAGCTCAACATGTTAAACATGGTGTATATTATATAACATCATGTCTGTTTGTTGTATACTGTCATAGTGTTAGTACTTGTTACTTAAATTTTGTTATAACTAATTCAGTTACTTCTTTTAATTAAGTTTAACAATTCATCATTTCTACTTGTTCCATCAATGTGACTATTTCTTCAAACCTATATATGTATGTTGATTCTGGTTCATTCATATAACATACAAGAACAACAACTAGAGAGATACATTATGTAACTTTGTTTGTCTCTATTTATACTCTTAACTATTCAAGTATAATGCATATGAGTAACACAAGGCTATTATATTATTCATGGCATGTTAAAATTTTGTAGTTATAGTAGTCATCAAAGTGTTTCTAGTTCCCTTGTACCTTGTGATCTAAATGATATAAAACTTAACATGGTATTAGAGCAAGGATTTGATGACTAAATTTACAAACATTGTAAAATATATATAATTATTTTTTAGTTAGGTACATTTAATGCTAAGTAAGCATAAAAATAAAATGTAGACATTTATTCACACATTTGCAAAATCACAAATTCTACAAGAGACTTGGTGTAGCAAAGGAATCTTGTACTTTTGAGCTTATCACATCTTCAATTATCTTTCTGCTTTTGATTTTTGATTAGTAACTACTTTAAGCTCATTTTGTAGTGATAATTCTATGATTTTCTTATTGTTGTACTCACTTGGGATTTTCTTTGCATAAGTCAAAGTTTTAGTTACATTTAATAGTTTTTTTAGCTCAAGTTGCCTTCAAACATTTAAACCTTGATGTTTCACATCATTAGTAATGTTGTTCTTGACCCTCATCTTTAATGTATTTCAAAATTGATGTCTCACAGTTATGATGTTATTTTAAGTTGATTGTCCTGTAGCTTGAATTTTGATGTACAATATCATTTTTTATATCTATCGTAACTTATAGTTTCAATAAGTTTTAGTGATTGACATTTGATGTTACTTCTCTATTTCAGCTATATCTTCAACATCTACTATAGGTACACATGTTATTTATTCTATCTAGAAGATTGTATAAGGTTTTATGGGATCCAAATGCTAAATAAGAAAGGGTTGGACATCTACTAGATCTTTTAACAAATATCGAACTTCTTTCCTAAAAAGAGCAATTTCCTTTATAATTGTCTCTATAAGCATAAAAATTTCTAAGCATTTTCAACCGATTAAAGTTTTTGATCCCTTTTGCTTATCCTACTAGCATATTGTATCTCCATCATGTTGTCTTTTTGACAAATGGTAATGTTAGTTGGATTTGGATTCATACACCAATATGATTTAGTCTTTCCCCTTGCTTTTCTAGTTTTTCAAATTTTTCATCTATAGTAGTTTTTGCATTTTGATTGAGATCTTCATTAGGTACATGCATTAATGAGGAAAGAGTTATCATAGCTCCTCATTAGCCACTCCTGATCCCTTGATCACATATCAAGGATTGTTGCTACTTCCTACTAGGTTTTCTTCTAGTTACTTTTGAATTTCAGTATTCCTTTTTTGCTTTGTAAGCACATCCACTTATAATACATTGTTTACTATCATATGAATATAAAATCAAGGTCTATCTTTGGTTTTATTCTATGGCACCTTTTCTTTTCTCACCATATGCATGTTCTATCTTTTCATATATCTCATTCTATGTAACTTTAGTAATATTATAACACCCATACGCTATTTTGCTATCCTACATTCACTTCGTATCTAACTGCTATTCCATGTAATTTTTTTGCTTAATCCTAACTTGTGTTTAGAGAAAATACTTTTTAGGTTATTAGATTTTCTGATAATTGTAAGTCTCCTATCAATTTGAAGGGATAATCATTAAATTGTTCAATGGTCATAAGATGCTTGACTTATTTCGTGTAAGATTTTTGTGAATCTAATTACGACGATTCTCATTGTAACATAATTTTGGCACTAGAAGGAGGTTTGATACCTTAGGAATTAACATTATTTCTAGGATTTTCTCATCAATATAACTTTCTAAAAGTCTATTCAATGTATTATGTCAAAAGCTTTGACATCACATCTTTTCTCCTATTGTACTTATTGCCCACTTAAATTGATACCTACTGACAATATCTTCCTAGTTCTAACTCTGTTTGTAAGGAAGTGAATGCTTTGATAATATCCCTATGAAACTATGTTGGCTTTTGAAAGGCTTTTACAATAATGAAATCCTCTTCTAATTCTAATTTCTTTAAAATTTAAAGTGTTATTAACATTAGAAGAAACTAAGGATTTTTTTGAAGATTAAGTCAAAGGGATTGTAAGATAGCATGCACTAAATAATAATTTTATTTTTTGCTTACACCAAAAATGTTCAAGCTCATGGAAAAGTATGATAGCTAATGATATCCTTCGCTTTCTTTTCAATTTAGATCAGCCCATTGAATTACATCATGAAAAGGTAACGGGGAATGTAGAATTCATCATGGAATAAAAAATCATAACAGAAGATACACTTGCAAATTAAGGAAGCTAGGATAAAAACTATCATAGATTAATCTCATGGTTCCAACTTTATTGTCAAAGGAAAAATAAGAAGTATAGCTTCAAATTTTGATATTTATCTTACTGATGAAGATAAAGAACCACAAACTAAAGATCTTAAGAAATCAAACCCATTGTCTCATCAAATACATAACATCATTTTTACTATTGCATAGATTTCTCTACCTAGATTTATTTCTTCCAACATAGGATAACCTATCCTTAGACTTTTAATTAGCTCTATTGCTTCATCCTACTAGTTATTTCCTCCTAATAACATCAACAATTCTCATTTCTTCTTTGAGTCTCCAGACCCAATTTTTGGACTCTCATATTTTATTCCTCAACCTTAGTTTACTACATCTTCCTGTCCTTCCATTCTAATTCTTGTCATCATCACTATTTCCATGCTCAATGTTCCCTAATTCAGTTATACATAACCTACTTTTGTACATTTGTATAATTTTTATTTTATGAGGCTTAGCCATTTTGATAACACTTGGATCGATTTCATACATGCATCCTCTAAATTTTTCACCTGTAATTGTAGGTTAGCCTATACTGTACCTTCCTAAAATAGATTCAAAATTTCTAGCATTACTTAATGATGTTATTTTTCATCTTCAAATCATTGAAGACAAGGCAACTAAGATATTGATTATGCAAGAAGGGACTACCATTTCTCTGGATTAGGTTCTAAAAGATCCTATGAGCTCATTAATTTCAATGTCACTCTTGCCTAAAGCAATTACTCTGCTAAACTTCATAATGTAGAGTGGTAAAATAAGAGATCTTCTGAATCATGTGGTAATGTTTAGAAATGAGTGTATATTTCTTGGTTCAAATCCTCACATTGTACTTAGGTAAATTTCTAACTCACTTTTTGAAAGAGCACTTGAATGGTATAGATCCTTAGCTCATAGTTTTATCACTTTTTTCAGAACAATTTTTGGCTACTTTTATTAAGCATTTTAAGTTTAATATTTCTCAAAGTAGCAACATTATATCCTTTATGGCTATTAAATAAGCTCTAAATAAGCCCATCAATAAGTTTATTTCTTGATGGATAGCAACATCAACTAAGTTGTGATATCATTTGAAGGAATGTCATTTTCAAAACATTTTCAAAGCTATAGTGATTGATTACATTTAGAAAAGGATGGACTATCTTAAGTCTTATTTTTTAAATGATGCTTTTCTAGTTGCTAGATGTATTGAGGAAGTTGCCATTCAATGTGGTGATTAAGAATTTCTATTAATTTTTAATAAAGCCAACAAAGCTATGAAGAAAGAGAAATAATAATGGACATCTTAACATATTTTTTCCTTTTTAAAGGAACAAATTAGGGTTCCCTTAACTACGTCCTCTTCAACTCAAAAATGTATACCTAAAAGAAATAGGGATAAATGCACTAAGATACCCAAGATCTATTCTCTTAACAATCTTCTTAGGAATGAAAATCTTAAGATAAAGTAAGTTTTTAATCAAGAAAGGATGCATTATCATTGCATCTAGCAAATAGTGATAGATTCATCTCAAAAGCAAGAAGGGAAACTTAAAGTTGCTAAGTGGTATGACTACAAGAAATACTATTATTATCATAAAATTATTGGTCATGACATAGATAATTGCAAGAATAAGAAAGATGGCATACAAGATCTAATATAAAAAGGCAAGACTGTAGTGGGCAATCAAACATTCACTATGCATCCAAATAATCAAAAACTAGAAGTTTTTCAAGATCCTTTGGAAACAAGTAATGTCACTTAAGTTTTAAGGCTAGAATGCAGTGCTTATCATTCTCCATAACAGGAGCCATACATCCATTGGTCAAACAACAAAGACCATAAGTAGCATGCCTCATCATCTAATAGGCCATATCTGATTCAACGGTATGGTTATGTGTCATACTATATTAATATAGCCTCTAGTAACCAACATCTTTATTATGCTCTTCCATCCACACATTTTTTACTTGCTAGTCCTACTTCCAAATCTCTTCATTCTAACTTAGAATAGCTAGAAGCAACATTCATGTTACCTCAACCTATTCATCCTTCCTAGTCTCACCCTATTTCATATTACTTTGCTAAATCCCAAAGTATCCCTTCACCCACTACAACCTAATGATGTAGTCAATTTTTTGAATTTCCTTAGGTGAGGATTATTACCCATATTCATCAAACCAATGAATCATAGTTAAATAAGCAAAGAAAAAAAGGTTATTAATGCATCCAACTAGCTATCTAAAGCTCAAAAGAAGGTTTCTTTCTACTAGTGACTAGAACTTACCTCTTCAAGTAGTCTCATTTCTACATCCAATATCATACAACTAATTACAGTGACACATACTTCACAAATCTCTCAAGCATTATATAATAAATTTTTATAATAAATAACTATAATTATTTTCTTTGAAGAAAGTAATTTATCATTGTATGACCTTGTAGCAACCGGTAAAGAGCATTGTGCTATTATATATGATGTTCTTAAGAGGATTGTGATTCCAAGTAATATTTTTGTCTATACATAGGCTATCTTATCCTTCCTTCAAGTTTCTCACTATGGATTAGATAGTTTGAACTTCCATGATGAGAACTTTAAGACTAGCTTGAAGATTAGGGATATTTATCAATTACCCATCTACATAACTATTAAAGTGTCACCTAATGCTGCTATTTCTCTTATACATGTTGATGATGGCACAAGGTCTAATGTGATCACATGCGCTATTATCAAATGTTTCAGTCTCAATGATTAGGTAATATTAAATGAAAATTATACAAATTTTTTCCTTTAATGATACATGAATAGAAGTTATAGGTTCCATTAATTACAATTTATAGTGGGTGATTCTATGCAATCTAAAGCTCTCTTCATTATTATACATGAGTGTCTTTGTGTAAACGGAATGTTAGGATGTTGTTGATTAGCTAAACATTGCATAGTTTCATGTCCTATCCATTAAAAACTACACTATCCATATCAAGACCATGATATAATTAGTCCTATTGACACACAAATTTTAAGTGTCTCTTGCTTAAATTATGAGGCACAATTTGATCAACTTAGTAATAAGCTAACAAGTATCAAAATTGAACCTATAGGTAAATCTACAGTCCCTTCTTTTTTTCTAGATTCTAATGCTACTAAAGACTTGATAGACCTAAACAATGAGTCTATCTCTAATGTTGGGTTCATCGACTTAAGCTTTGTAGAACTCAATATGTTTATTGCAAAGAAGCAAGTTTTATCTTGTCCTTCGTCTATTACCACTTGTAATTTTATTGCTAATCAAATGAAATTTGATATTTTAACTTAAACATAAACTCAATATATATATTCCTGTTGTCATTTTCCTAGCAACAAGCAACATTGTTAATTCAAATGATGGACATCTACTAGTGTTTGTTAGAAATCAAGTTAGAAGTTCATGTTGTTTACCATGCTATGTTATTTTTCTTTTTCACTTTAACTCTATTACTTACTATTAACTAATGATGTTAAATAGTAAGGAATAACACAAAACTTTGTATTATATGTCATTGCTAAAACTATAATGACACATAATAATAGTTAACAAGAAATGATGTAGAATAATTACTTTATTATTTCAAAAATTTTATACTAATGAATATCATAATAATTGATATCATGCATTATTTCTACTTTTAATATCATTGATACTTATAAAATTTTACAAAATGATAACTGATGCTATGCATCACACACAATTGACATGTAATGAATTAATGTTAAAATGAAGACTATGAATTTTGCAAGTTTTTTACTTCCTCTTACTTCAGCTAACTTGCTTCTTGTCCTTGTTGTCACTATCAACTCTCATTAGAGTCAAGTCTATTACTAGTTCTTGGTTACTTTTCTCAAGGTTTATATAAAACCAAGTTAGACAAGAAAAGAGCTAGTTTAATTCTCTTTCATATACAATTAACAAAGAATTTTTAAAAATAACATAAAAGTTATTTTGTGTATCTTTGTACATCTCCAAAATCCTCTCCTCTATCACCTCTAGGCTTTGGTTAGATGTGTCCAAAATTTCAAATACTGAGCTTAGGATTTTAGATAAAATGTTAGACCACACTTCTTCATAGGATTTTAGCTTCTTAAGGGTGATATAATCTTCATCTCCTTCCTTTGTAGGCTTCCCTTGAGGAGCTCTACTTGGTATGATAGTATTCTTATTTTATGAGTATGATCTTCCTCTTTCTTTTGTATCTTCTCTAAAGATTCTATGAATATGGTATTAGTATTAGCCTACTTGATTGATAACACCTCCATATCTTTTTTTATAGTTTAGAAATGTGCTTATTTTATTTGCAACTATACTTTCAACTCCTACATTGATGTTGATTGCTAGATCATGGAAAGTTACTTGATCCTTATTCCTTATTCAACTTTATTTCTATTTTTACAAACAAGTAGATATGTTAGTTTTATTTGAAGAAAATGTTACTTTTATGTTAGTTTTATTTGAAGAAAATGTTACTTTTATCTTATGAAAAATGAAAAAAAAAATTTAGACTCTCTTTTGATAACATTAACAATGATTATGTTCGTTTGGAGAATGTAAATTTAATTTCTAATATTCATTACTTATTCTTAACACATGCCGATATTGCTTTGTTCATTTTTGTGAAAGTCAAGTATTGACTAATTTATTTTAGTGTACATATAAAATTATATCAAGTTTTGATGTTATGTTAAAATCAACTTACCATATTAGGTATTGAGCTTTGAGCTTGTCACATCCTTGATCCATTTGTAGATCTCTTCTTCTTTCAAAATAGGTCTTCTTGATGGTAAGGTGCTTTTTGCATAGGGAGGAATCTCCATCTCTAGAAGTTCATCCCTTTTCCACCAATTTTCAACTTCCTATTCTTAGTCTATTTCATTTGGATCCAACTTAAAGAGGTTAGAAAAGAAATCCAAGATAAGAGAATTCCTAAGAGGATCACTTTGACTACTCTCTTTCCTTCTATTGAGTAGCTTATGCTATGGCTTCATGTGTATAGTTTCCATTTCTGTTTCTTAGGAATGAAGTTTTTATACCAACAAACCTTAAGTTCAATGAGAATTTTCCTCCAAAAAGATTTACTAATTTTCCACTGTATAAAAGTTCAATAAAAGGCCTTAGTTATAGTTTAATTCAGTTAGTATTTTTAGTTTAAAATGGGGCTTGCATAAATTTCTTTAAGCATTTTAAAAAAGACAAGAAATGTTGGCACATTTTGGCCATTTAATGGAGTAGGCTTTATGAGGTTGTGACACTTTAAGAGGATCTATATGTTTTAACAGAAAAATAGTACTCTGGAAGACTTATTGTGCTTTTTGAACTGCATAATTCCATCATCCACAATATATTAGTTAACTTGGAAAACTTTTTAAGGCCCTTACTTTTGAAAAGTCTATTTTCATTTTTTTTCATTGGCCATCCACTAAATCAATTTTATATTCAACTATATTCATTTGTGAAGGACTAGTTTCCTTACTAGACATAGGAGTCTCTTGTGTAAAAATGAAACATTTCTACAGCCTCATAACTTAACTGGAGATGAACGTTGGATATAAATATTGGGTGCCCTTATGAAAAAAATATCTTCAAAGAAAAAGAATCCATGGGATATTTACCCAATATCATACATGAACTAGACACTTATCAGCCCTAGCTTATATCTCTATAGTAAGTATTATTATGCATCCAATAGGACATGTGCCAACTATGGCTTGAATTTCTCAAATAAGTTCCTACAGGAGTTAGAAATTTTCATAATGGTTATGAGTTAATCTCCTAGATACTTTCAAGTTACTTTAATCTTCCATGATGATTGTAACTACCCAAAAGCCACTATAAAATGGTCATCAAGGGTAGAATTCAAGAGAAGGATTTTGGGGAAAGAAGAAACTTGGAAGAAATATATTGAAGATTGCAAAGTATCAATTCAGCTGCTTTGTTTTTATCATATGAGTTCTTTTCTTCTCATTTTGTCTTTAGTTGCTTAGCTAATTGTTTAGACAGCATTGTGCTTGGCATTTAATTTTGGGATTTTTTGATTGCTTGTATAGCTTTATTTTTTGTGCAATACTAGACTTCTTTTAGGTTTGCCATATAAGAGCTTATGTTGGCTTAGAAAAGCATCATAAGAAATTTAATAGTAGTGTCTTATAGAAATTTTTTGTTTGACCTAGAGGATTTAGAAAATATTTGATACTTTGAGATGACTAAAATGGCTTCATTTTTTTAAAGTTTATTACCTTAATATTTCAATCTTGAAATTGTCAAATTTTTCTGAAAGCTCTATTGTTTACAATTCTTGACAACTATTGACTAGCAAAATAAAAGCTTTTACTTTATCATTTACAAAGAATTTTGGTAGTTAAATGAGAGTGTCTTTTACAACATTTCTTGTTAAGCTTAGAGGGCTTGAAAAATTTGTGATATTTAGATTGAATTGAAATAGCTTTATTGTGAAGTGTTTCCTCATGTTAATTTATCCTGCTATAATGTTTGAGATTTCACACAAATTAGCCTTTTTTTCTTTTCTTTTTCTAAATCCATTGAATCCTACTCTATTTCTAGTTTTCTTGTGGAACTTTCTCTCTAGGGAAAATTAGGAGTAGATTTTGAAAAAATTGTGCTGAAACATTTTTGTGAAATTTTATTTGTTTCCAGCAACATACTATAGGGACTATATAGACTAAGTGACTCGACAAAATAGGAATATTTAATGACTTATAGTATTTAATAAGGTTAGTTGAATTTATGTTACAATAGCCAATTACAATTTCATACACAAACAGAAGCATTTCAACGCTCAGAGCAGCAAACACACATTTAAAATTAGTTTGCTCTATAAGCACTAAGTTTATTTGGACGTATCTAGGCCTTGGTGTTGCTAGAGACTCTCAAGAACCTAAAAGCAAGTTTTAAGGAACACCTTCATTTCTAGTGAACCCAGTTGTGAGACCGAAGGCCAACATTGGCAATTCCAAATGGTCACCAACAACCTTTATTTTGACCTTTGGAAATGGAAGGAAGTGTAGAATGAAGCTTATTTACTTCTCACAAGTATCTTCTAGAAAAAGGCAAGTCTTATTAATGTCTTATCTTTACTAATCAATGTAATGTGAGAATTATACATCATGTAATTTACACTTAGGAAAAGTTAAGCAAGTTAAAAAAAAATATTTGGAATACTTATTTTTCTTGAAGTGTCTCTTAAGAAACTTTTATTTTAGGAGTCTCTTAAGACATGTCTTCCTTTTATAAGAGAGGCTTCCAATTTCTTAAAGCCTTATTATTTTCATGATTATGGATGTGCTCTCCAAATTTTCCTTCTCACCCACTATGACATTTTTTCTTATTTTCTTTTGTGCTTCTTTAATGATTTTTTTAATTAAACATGTAACCTCCTCAGTTTTTGATACCAACATCAAAGGACCTCCATTGCTAATGCTATATGTAAACATTAAACTCCCTAAGTGTTGGCACAATGGGGGCCTAAAGTCTATCTTTGAAGTGACATCAGATTACTTCTCTACTCCTTTGGTAAAGAAATTTTCCAACACCCTTATTAAACTATAATTAAATCCAAATTTGAGTATTTTTTCTTATTGTATTCCCTTTTCCTTTTTTCCCCTCTTGGATAACTTCTCTTTTTTTCCACTACCCCTTAATAGATAACTGGTGTCCAATCAACTATCCTTTCCTAGGATATAACTTTATACCTTTCATACAACTGTTGGGGATCAACTTGCACTTCTAACTAATTTTTTTTTTGCATAATAGTTACTCAATAATTAATTGGAAGAAATTCTTTAAATCCTCATTACTCCCCTTATATATGTTGATTGCATTCTTCTTCTTCGAGCCCTTCCATTTCTTCAGAACTACCAACTCCATTGAATCTTGTTTTAGGATGTAAATATTTATTTCTTATTTAGGGAAGGCCATCCAATATCTTAATATTGAAAGATCATAAGTGATAATTGCTTGTTTCTGATTCACACACACTACAAAAATGGCATTCTTTGTAGAATTTCTCTTTATTAAGGCCACATACTCTATTACACTAGGATAGGGATGCTTTAAACCTAGAGCACTCAAAATCCCTACCATGTCAAAGTTATTAAAATAATTTATACCTTCTCCCTTGAATAACCACTTTTGGGTACTTTCTGTCTCACTAGTGGATCTAACTTTGAACTCTTTTGCTAGGCCACTTTTGTTGATGAACTTGGTGACGTTGAGAATTTTTTAGGCTACAATTGTTATCATACAATGGTTAGCATAGTCTTATAATTTCCTTTATTTTTCTAATAAAAGTAGAAATAGAAATGCTTACCTTTTGGCCTAAGAATTATCTTGGTTCTTTTGGATCATTTTGAATTCACTCTATGCATTTTATTACAATAGTGGATGAAAAAATCCTATACTTTTATACTTGTTCCAAAATCTATGGAGCCTTAGTCCTTTATATTGGAACTCAAAATGTGAAATAACTTACGATCATCAATTGTCATGCTAGGATAAATCCTATAGAAAAGTTTGCAAAAAGTCCAAGTGATTTGGACCTTGCACATCAAGATCAATGAACTTGCACATTCATGTCACACTTAGCTTTGAATAATGCTAAGCTAGTTATTTCTTTAGCTAGATATTTCTACTAATTATTTAAACTTAGGTTACCTTTCTAGAAAAGCTATAATCTTTGAGGGTTTCACATTACTCTAGAGGTTTTAGTTTCTAAGAGCAATATGCTATCGATAGTAAATTATCAATATTCTCTTCTTCCCCATAATTTGTTCAAACATTTCCTGTAAACGAAGATGTCCTTGAATAATGATTCAATCTCAAACCACTTCTTGTATATGATCTTTGTTAATTTAGTAGAGAATCTAAGGATTATTCCCTCCATGGCTATTATGATGATCTCCTTTACTAGGCTAGTCCAGATGACCACATGAAGGTAGTTGATGCAAAACTTCAAAAACTCTATTGCTTCCTAACCAAGGGGACAAGGGCTTACGTTTGATGGGCCATGCTCTTCTCCACTTATTTTTGAAAATACTTCTTTTATTTATAAGCAAGAAAAACATAGTCTTAATTACTAGGAGCCTTGGAATACATCGTCCTTGTAAACATAATACTTTTTACATTAATATTTTTATCTTACCCATTAATCTATTTTAATGCATCAAGTCAAACTTGCTATGTGCAAACTTATATTTCGCATAAACTTTCTCTATGTAGGAACTTTCTACGTTATGTGTCATTAAAGACAAAAAAGTGAAGTTATCACTTAGGATTTTTCTTATACATCCTATGTTAAAATTCTCCATGTCATCTTCTTCTCAACTTAAAACTCTTATTTTATTTGAAGTATGCATGATAATGTACAAAATCTCTTCTAAGATAATTCCAACAAATACATTTTCATAGTATAAACCAAAAACATTTATGAAATTATTTCCAAAAAAATCATTCACTTCTAAACCTTATATCCTAGTGTCAAACATGTGATAATGCCTAGTAGTATTGGTAAAATAGCTATGAGTCCTAAATTGTAGCTCTCAAATCTACTAAAAACCCTTGGTAAATGCTCCATTCTCTTCTTACAAATAACAAATAGCTACATGTATTTGGATGCCTTGCATTTTTAACTTAGAAATCTAAAATCTATTAATAACATCACAAAATTGAGGTACTATAGATAGGTTCTCGATCCCTTAACAAAATTAAATGAATTCAAACATAAAATATAAAATCTTTTGTTCTATAAGCTATGTAATCTAATTAGCTTTACTCAAATCAACCTAGCATAACATCTTGCTAGTAAAATCTACTATAAATCAAGAGAACCAAAATTATTACTTAAATGTTATTCACAAAACAATACTTAAGCTAAGCTAAAAATTTCTAACTAGGATTATTGTTACTTACATTTAGTCTCTAGGATGAAGGAAGTAAGTTCGTGATAGGTCACTATTGCTACTAGTCTCACTCTTAGACCCTTGGCTACTACTACCACTTGCCATTTATTGTTTGTTAGCTATTGATTTAATATTTTATGCTTTTGTCTCTTCTAGATTTACTCTTATGTTGTGCTCTAATTTGCTTTGTTGCAAATGAAAGATTTTATGCTATTTTTTTCTTCTTTTCTACTTATATAGCTTAAGAAAATGATGTTCTTTCTTTAGAAAAGTTATAACTTTTAGTATGTGGTATTTCAATCTTTTCTTGCTTTAATATTTCACATCATTTCTTTTTGGAACCACTTTTTAAACTCTAATTGCTTTCATTCTGGTCTAGGTCAACATGGCTAACTATCCATTATCTCTACTTCAACGTCTCATCTTAGACTCTCCTATAGATTAAGTATGTCAAATCCTTGATATGTCTTTTATTAACTTTAAAATATATTTAGTAAATGTTGCTTCTCTTATAGATTCCCTAGATTTTATTGAGCATGAATTACTTCTTCTGTCTAATGTCTCTTTCCTTGATTGAGAGTCCTCTTTGATAAATAAGCACTTAATTAACCTACTTATACTAAACACCAAAGGTGAGCAAAAAACACTTCAACTTAGTACTCTTATCTTCCAGGATTATTAAGAAGCTATCTTACCTACTTTGTAGAAGTACTTAGTTGCTTTTACTTGGGGTTATAATGATATGTCTAGTCTATATCCAAGGCTTGTACAACACAACATTATTTTGGAAGAAGATCCCAAACTTGTTAAGAAAAAGATTAGGAAAATTCATCCAGCTATAGCTCTTATTATAAAAGAGGAAATTGCTAAGCATTATAATATTGGGTTTATCCATCCTATCGACTATTTTGATTGGATTCCCAACATGGTTATAGTTCCCAAGAAGAATGTTGGTATTTACATATGAGTTAACTTTTGAGACCTTAAAAAGGTCATACTTAAAGATGATTTTCCTCTATTAAATATTGATCAGTTCATAGATTCAATAATTGGCCATGCTCTCTTATCCTTTATGGATGGGTTTTTTTTGGTTATAATTAAATCGAGATAAATTCAAAGCACTAGCAATATACTACTTTCATGACTTGTTGGGGAACATTTTGCTACAATAAAATTCTCTTTTGACTCAAGAATGCTAGAGCTACTTAACAATGAGGTATGAATTTTATATTTAATGATATGATGTTTAAAATAGTGAATGATTATGTTGACAATTTTACTATTAAATCTACTTTTGCATCTAATCATTTTTCTGACTTAGATAAATTCTAAACTTGTTGTGACAAGTTTAACATTCATATTAATTATAATAAATGTATCTTTGGAGTTTTGACAAGTAAGATGTTAGAGTATTCTATATCTTAGGATAGTATAGTAGTTGACCCTGATAAGGTTAATGTTGATTTTTTAGAGTGGAAAATAATAATTTTTTATTTTAATTATGCAATAGAAGTTTATTTTAATAAAATATATAATATTTCCAGATTGATGGATAATTGTAACTTTGGTTGAGAGGTCGACACGTCTCATGCAATGTTGGG
>MNCI01035832.1:734023-764148 GCA_015680685.1 Gnetum montanum
AAGCCAAAGAGTCACTACAGGGGAGCTGAATCTCTATTCAATTGATGCCATCGACCCTTGGGCTTCCCATTTGTCTCTTCGTATTCTCTCATGTGCATGCATCATGTGTAGGGAAGCCAAAGAGTTGTTGCAGGGGAGACGAATCTTTATTTGATTGATGTCCCCCAATCCCTGGGCTCCCCATTCATCTCTTCATATTTTCTCACATGCATGCACCATGTGTAGGGAAGCCAAAGAGTCATTGCAGGGGAGTTAAAGAGTCATTGTAGGGGAGCTGAATCTTTATTCGATTGATGCCCCCCAATCCCTAGGGTTCATATAGATGAAGAAAACATTATCAATCACACATCATCAGTTGCACAATGTTTTGGAATTGTAAGAAAGGAAATTGATTGGATAAAAGCATGGATGCATAATCCATCATTACAGGATTCAGATGTTGTACAACGGCCTTCTATGTTTGATTCTCCTATTAATGAGTTTAACATGATGGGGTTGTTTACGATGGCATTTCCAAGTCTTTTTCCTGAAGGAAAATGCAATTTTCTTGAGCAAAGAGCTAAAGATGTCAAATTGCATAAATATGCAAAACATCTTATTCACTACAAAGATGGTAGATTTGGATGCCACAAGCGATTCAAGTAAATATTAATTCTCCATTTGTTTATTATTATCATTATTCAAAATGTTTTTTATAACATTTAAGCAATGATGTATGATTTATTTGTAGGTATTATATCTATAATATCATTAGAAGGAGACAGGCAATGGAATCTACCACTGTATTTTTTTAAAAAAATATTGTTGATGCACCCATAACTATTGACAAACTATGAGAATAATTAAATAATGCTCCATCACATGTCATTGTTCATAATTTAATGCAATATGGTACATCCATTTTTGGTACACCATCTTATTGGAGAAAATGTAAAGCAAAGCTAATTGACATGGTGAATCAATCGGGAACACCTACTATTTTTTTTTACTTTGAGTGCTGCAGATCTCTATTAGCTTGAGTTGCATAATCTGATGGAAGGAAATCCACCTAAAAATTCATATGAACTCAAATGTTGGAGGCAAAATAATATCATAGAAAATTTGCATATAGTTGCAGAGTTCATGCATCATCATCACATTGCCTTTCTTTAAAAAGTTTTGATGAATGAGTTTCATGTTGTTGATTATTGAACATGATATGAGTGGCAGCATTGCAGATCTCCACATGTGTATGGTTTTCTATGGATACAAGGTGCTCCAAAGGTATATGAGCTCAACCATAATGATCCTCACATCATGTGTAGGGAAAAGGAAATTTTTTATTCAATTACAATGCATGGAATCCAAGATTTATAGCTACTAGACATCTTACTAATGTAAGTTGTCATTTATCTTTTCTATTTTTTACACAAAGTTTTTTTTGCTGATATTGCTTAGAATACAGAGATATTAATTTTTCCATTGTTACTTCTTTCAATTTGTCTTCTCACTTAGGATTTACATGTAAATATGTTATGTCATCCATGTGAGTTGACTGTTGAACAAGTACAATGTATGGATCTGGAAACTGATTATGCTAATTTGCTTAATGCTGTTCAAAGACATACTATATGAAAACTTGATGCATGCTTATGAAAACGTAATTGCGAAGAAGTTTGTAGGTGCCACTTTCTAATCAAAATGTTGAATAAATAATATTTTGAACATTGGAATAGATGCCTACAAAGAACTCTCTTCATTTGCAAAGATAAGTATACAACATTGACTATCACAGGTAAGATATATAATAATTGATGAAATGAGTTTTGTGGGAGGAAGATTTTACAAAGCATTGATAGAAAACTAAGAGAAATTTTTCTAGAACATTACAATGAAGTTTTTAGAGGAAGATCAGTTATATTGATAGGTGATTTGGATCAGCTTCCTCCTCTACTTGATGTTGTGCCTTATGCATCCAAAAATCCAAATATTATAGGGGTTTGGGAATCATTTGATACATTGTTTTGTTTTAGATGCAATTTTTTATCAGTCTAGAAATGATCCTTAACAATAAAGATTTAGGGAAGTATTAATGCATATCAGAGAAGGAAAAAGCCATGATGAAGATTATAATTTCTTGGCTACTCAAAAAAATCTTCCATTCACTTTGAGTGGATTAGACGATTTTGAAGAATCAATGCACTTATATGATACAAAGGATAAAGTCCAATCACACAATAAGAAGATGTTGCAAACAATGCAGAGACTTGTTGCATTGTGTGTAGCAGATAGAGACCATCGTAGATTTAGAATCTCAGATGATGATGGTGATGATATAGAGCGATCTTTGCTTATATGTGAAGGTGCAAGGGTAATGCTCATAGTTAACCTTTGGCTTGAAGCTGTATTGATGAATGGTGCACTTGGCACAATTCACAGTATTATGTATCCTCAAGGTAAACAACCACATGCATTACCATCGTACATTATTATTGATTTTGACTCCTACATTGGATGTGCCTTTGATAATGGTAATTCTCATCATGTGCCAATTATACCTATGGTTCAAGGAGCATCTCATCAGTTACTGTTACGGTTGGTATGGGCCATGACTATTCATAAATCTCAAGGAATGACACTAGATAAGGCTATTATTGACACTGGTTCAAGAGAAGTTACAGGTCTAACATTTGTTGCATTATCTAGAGTCAAGATCATTGATTCTTTGAAGATTCATCCTCTTTTCTCTATGCAAAGATACAAAAATATTTTAGATGCTAAAAATCTCCAAAGCAAAATTGCACAAGAAGTTCATTTTGGACAATTAGAGGATTAGGCATATTGAGTTCACAGTTATTGTTGTATTTTGCATTTTGCTCAATCATATTATACATCTCTGTAATGTTTATTGCAATAATTGTGCAATGTATTCCTTCATCAACATATATGAAATATATAAAATTTTATTTTAACCAATTTATGTTTACCAGTATATATTATTTGGAATGTAAATAGTGATGATAATTTAAAAAGTAAAAAAAATAATTAAATTCTACTCATAGCCTACGAAACCGCTACACAAGAGAACTTACGGGTCTAACGTTTGTTGCATTTTTTGGAGTCAAGACCATTGATTCTTTAAAGATTCATCCTCCTTTCTATGTGAAAAGATACAAAAATATTTCAGATGCTAAACATCTCCAAAGGAGAATTGCACAGGAATTTTGTTTTGCATAATTGGAGGATTAGACATATTGAGTTCACAGTTATCATTGTATTTTGCATTTTGCTCAATCCTATTAGATAGCTCTGTAATGTTTGTTACAATAATTGTGCAATGTATTCCTTCATTAACATATACAAAATATATAAAATTTTATTTTAACCAATTTATGTTTACTTGTATATATTTTTTGGAATGCAAATAGTGATGATAATTTAAAAAATAAAAAAAATAATTAAATTCTACTCATAGCTCGTGAAACCGCTCCACTAGCTTATATATATCAATTGGTCGAGATGATTTTTTAAAAAAATGTTGTTAACCAAGCTCGAGTACTGGACGAGGTAACAAGATAACTAAAAAGGGAATCACTCATCCCTCTATTTCTCTACCAGTTATCCAATTTAGTTTTACCCTCTCGATCGAGTTTGCTCTTTCTTTGTTTGTTCATGACATTTTTGAGGATGAGTTATGCAAGAGATTTATTTCTCAAAAATGCCACGAACAAAGAAAGAAAGAGCAAACTTAACCAATAGGGTAAAACTAAATTGGGTAAGTGGTATAAAATCATTTCAACAATATATATATCAAAAATTGATATATATAATTTCAACAATCATTTCATAAGTTCACCATCAAATCATCAATCTTTCATTGATTCATCAATTTATCAATATGCATCATTATTCACTTAATATTGGAAGTTAAATAGTTACAATTGGGGGCATTCACTATTTTGATAATATCTTAGCCATTTCATAGTATTTTTCAATGATTTAAGATTTATTTGAAATATAGAATAGGTGGATATATCTAGCTAAAATTTCATCTCAATGTATATTGCGACTTGGGAGAAATTCACTCTACAATTAGGTAGATTTTCTAAATCCTGAAATTTTACAAGAATGAATGATGGTCAATAATTGAATCATTTGTTTCTTATTTTAATACAATTTGATAAAATTATAGAATTATTTGAAAGATAATATCTATGGAAAGTTTTAATTAAAAATTTTTCCTTAAAATGTAACAACTTTTAAGTTACCATCTATCAAATTTGTGCTACTAGAATTACCACGATTTTTGATAGATTGGAAAGAACAGAATATAACATCAGCCTCTGGATATCTTTTGTAGTAATTCATTTTTCCAAATTGCATATAAATTTCTAAGTTTTCCAAAAACATAAATTTTATTAGTCAATTTTCTATGAAGTCTAGATAACCAAGCAATTCTTTCGCTTCTTGAAATTCCTTCACTTGGTATCAAAGCACTAGGTTCATCAACAAAAATAGGCACAAAAGATATAGCTAGATGATGCATCATCTTCGATGGCTTTAAAGATTTTAGGCTATGAAAAAGGATGATGAAATGGCTCCTTGAACATAATTACTATTTTGAAATAGGTTTTGAATTCATTCATGATTTGAAGATTTCACTAGAGTACAAATTAAAGAATATGGAACAAAGAAGAAGAATAACAATTTTAGCCCTCAAGATGCTATTGGTTAATGTCTTACAAATTATTTCTAGTAGATACATTCTTCATACTATTGCTAAAGAAGTGTAGGATAATCTATGATTAGAATATAAAGGAAGCTTGAAAAATTAACAATTGCAACAACTAATCTACAAAAAAATTTAATACCTTGAAAATTTGAAAAAATGAAGATGTTAAAGACTTATTTTTTAGAATGTATGACAACTTATGAAAGATAGATGAATATGACTATGGATATACTAACATGAGAAATTTTAGAAAGTTTTTCAAGCTCTCTACATAAATCAAAGATTCCAAAACATAATGGGAAACATCACTCTTTCAAAGGACTTCAACATGCTTAGCATTAATGAATTAGTTACTCAAGTCAAAACCCTAAAAATTATGAAGAATAATAAAAAATGTAGTGAAGATGATCAAGCCTATATAAATAACCAAAGAGGAAGAGATAGAAAAGGAAGATTAAGAGGGAGAGGAAGACTAAATTATCAAAATAGAGATAAAAAATAAACTTAGAAGAAAATGATGATCAAAATAGAAGAGGAAGAGGAAGAGGTTCAGCTAGAGGAGGAGGAATATGAAATAAATTTGAAAGACAGAGATAGGATTAAGACTCAGTATCATATTATAACTTCTGTAAAAGTAAAGGTCATATCATCAACCAATGATAGACCAAAATCAATTTTGAAATAATACATAGACAAACTTCACAAAGAAAACAAGATTCTCTCTCATCATCTCAAAAGGATACTTAAGAAGAAGAGCCAGGAAATTATGTAGCCTTTAATTTAATTAATGAAATTAAAAAATATTCTTGGATTGTAGATAGTGAATGTTCCAATCACATGATATGCTACAAAAATTATCTTCTAAATTACAAAATAAACAATAGTCTTGTCAACATTACAATTGAAGATGAAAAATACTTATATTAGGTATAGGAGATTATGGAGTTAAATTAAAAAATGGATATAAAAGTCACCATTTCTAATATGTATTATGTTCCTAATATTTATAACCCTCTCATATATATTAGAGGAAATAATGCCAATTTTAAGAGTAATTTCTTCATTACCAACAAACCCAATGGTAAAGAAATCATGAAAATAAAAGCCATGAATAACAAAATATATTGCCTTGAATGTAACAATCTCAATAAAAAAGGAGACATCTCAAGTAACCATATTACCCAAGAAAAGAATGTCCTTACAAAAAAAGCTAATCAAATCACAAAAAAAAGATGAAGTTAAGGAAAAGATTGATGAGAATTTTAGCAAGTCCAGAGTTTAGCATGAAAGGCTTGGTCATACCTACTATTAAAAAATTAAAAGAATAGACAAATAGGAAATACCTATAGGAATAAAAATTTTAGATATTCCTTAAGAAATATGTGAGACTTGCATATAAGGAAATCAAACCAAGTCTCCTCACAACTCTCAAATGATAAAGAAGGAGAAACTATTTGATCTTCTACACATGGATCTTGATGGGCCAATGCCCATTATTTCAATAGGAGGGACAAATTATTTCATGGTAATAGTGGATGACTAATCAAGATACACCTAGACTTACAATTTAAAGTAAAAGAAGCAAACAATCAAATACTTTAAAACGTTCCATAAATTGATTAAAAGCTCTATAAATGTCAAGATTAAGGCCATGAAATTAGATAAATGAGGTGAGTTTTTCAATAAAGAATTTGATAAGTTCTATAAAGAAAATGATATCTTTCATTAGACCACATGTGGCTATAGCTTACAATCAAATGGAGTAGCTGAAAGAAAGAATAGAATAATACAAGACATGTTAAGATGCTTACTAAAGGATGTCTTATTGCCTAACCAATATTGGAATAGGACCATCATAGTTGCTTGTTACATTTCTAATCGAATCATTACCAAAAGTACTGATGACAGGTCTCCATATGAAGTTCTATATAACATTATTTCTAACTTGAATCATATGAGAATATTTTGGTATCATTGCTATGTAAAGACCTCAAAATAATTCATTGACAAACTTGAAGATAAAGGAAATAAATGCATCTTTCTTTGTTATGATTCTTATACTAGTGGGTATAGGTGCTACAACCTAATGAATTAGAAATGGTACTTTTTAAGAGATGTTATATTTGATAAGACAAAGCTCAATATAAGTGATTTTTTTAAACAGTAAAAAAGTTAGATACATTTCAAAGTTCAAAACCTTGGGTTTAAAGAGGCCATCCTTACATTAAAACATTAAAATATTAGACAAAAATTTTGAAAGAAAAACTACAATATCTTAAAATATTATAGATATCACATATTTAATAGTCTCAAGTGAACCAATCAATGTTAATGAAGCCATGTAATTAAAATTCTAGAAAGAAGCCATGAACAAAGAGTACAAAGCCATCCTAAGAAATAACACATGGAAATTAGTGGATAAACCAAAAGATAAAAAGGTTATTGATTGAAAGTGGCTATATAAAACAAAGTACAATGTGAAGGAGAAGTCATAACATACAAATCAAGAATTATGGCAATTAGATTTAAACAAAAAAATACATTAACTATGAAGAAGTCTTTGTTCCGATGGCTAGAATTAAAACCATCAAGCTCATTCTCTCCATAGCAGTACATAAATATCTAAAGATTTAACAAATTAATGTCAACTTAGCATTTCTAAATGGATACATCAAATAAAAAGTATACATCTACTAGCATGAAGGTTATGTTATCAATGGAAAAGAGAACAAAGTGTGCAAACTCAACAAAGATCTACATGGCCTAAAGTAAGCACTAAGGGCTTGGCTTTAGAGAATTAATGACTATCTTACTATATTGAATGATCAAATTGCATATTTGAACCAACACCATATTTTAATAAGGAAGGATATAAATTCATCATCATATTACTATATATAGGTGATATTGTTTTTATTGCCACCAATAAAAGGCTAGTAGAAGATTTTAGGACTAACATAAAAACTAAGTTTGAAATGAAAAACCTTGGAGAACTCAAATCCTTTCTCAAAATTGAATTGAACGAGGATACGATGAAAATGAACATTTAGAACACTAAAATACTTAAATTCTGTCCTTGAAAAATTTAATCTAAAGAATGAAAAGTCATTCAATAGTCCTTTGCCATACAGTTTAAAGTTAACTACCAAAGATAAGACTCCTCTTATAGATGCAACCATTTATAGAACTATGACATCCTATTCCCAGATGTCATGGAAAACATCAAATATATGTTATATTAGACATTATGCGTACGAAGAAAATATACCAAATGTCACATATATGTAACATTCAACATTTTACATAGAGGAAATAACTAAGAAAGTATAGAAAGAGAAAGAAAAGAATGCTTTATTGATATGAAATAGAGTATCTAGATCATGCTCTAAGAGTGTTTCTTGGGGTTTTCTTCCTTTGACATCTATCATTTAGAGTCAATCCAACATTGCCACTATGATTAGGCCTATTACCAGCTAGAAGGGATGGCTAGTCCACTTCTTGTCCCACTTCACCCAGCTTCCTAGGACTTGCCTGTTCCAGCTCCGCCACTCCATGCTTGGCACTGCCTCTAAGCTTAGGTATAAATGTCTTAGGTTAATTCCCCAAAGGATACCTCCAGAGACATGTTCGTTATTGCAATGCACCCTTTTGGTTCTTAATTACAATTGCCCTTCTGGGTCTTGTTACAATAATAATGACACTTGTTATGAAGAGACACCTTCTTTATTATGCAGCAACATCATTTGGAAATGGAGATGTGACAAGAACCATGATTGGATCACTTTACTTTTTTTGATACCCCAGACCAAATTTAGAATATTCAATATCATACTTATCTAGATTTATGCAAGATCCAAGATAACGTCACATGCAAGCACGTATGCATCTTTTTAAGTATGTAAAAGGAACTTACAACTTTGGGATCCAGTTTAGTAAACGAAACAATAAGATTCATGTATATTCAAGTGTTGATTAGGTAGGAGAAAATGTTGATAGAAAATTCACATTAGGAGCTCTCATTATACATGGAAAAAATTCAATATATTGGAAATTAGTGAAATAGTCATCCATCAGATTATCCCCTTACGAAGTAGAATTTATTTCCATGGCTGAACACCTTGAATACATACTTCAACTAAATAAACTTCTCTCACACTAAGAATTTGAAGTTGATCTTCCTAAAAATTTATATTTTGATAATACAACAACAATTCAACTATACTAACACTATGTGCATCACAAAAAAATGCAAACACATTGACATCAATGGTTATTTCATCAAGCAAGAAGTGAAAGAAGTAATCATCAAATCCATTCACATTAGTTCAAAAGAGAAACTTTCTAACTTGCTAGAAATAATATTTTCTATTATAGGATCAATTATGTCAATGAATTTATAAGAATTCAAAGCATGACAAAGAAAGGAGAAAGCAAAGATGAAGAATTAAGATTATCTTCCATTCTAAGGAGGGATAGTTGGCTTTTTAGAGTAGAAGATAATAATTTTTATTTTTATTATATAATAGGAGTTCATTTTAATAAAATATAGAAAATTTATAAATTTTTAAGTACTTGTAATGTTATTTTGTTTGAAATTCACATATATATTTAATTTCTTAAATTTGTTTCATTGGGGCTATGTTGTTTTTTTTAGCAAACTTTGCCCCACTTGTTACATATATATATTGAAGGCATCCCTTGGAAATTTTTATCATGGAATAATCAACATAATATCAGCAATAATTTCACTAGTACACCATCAATTCATCAATATTTCATTAAGTCATCCATTTATGAACATCATTCATCATTATTTACTTAATCTTAGAAGTTGAACAATCATAATTGGGGGCATTAACTATTTCAATCATATCTTAGTCATTTTAGAATATATTTTAATGATTTAAATTTTTTTTGAAATTTTGAACATGTGGCTACATTTAGATAAAATTTCATCTAAATATCTATCACAATTTGGCAGAAGTTTACTCTACAATTTAAAAGATTGTTTGAGTCCTAAAAGTTTACCAGAGTGAATGATAGTCAATGATTGGATCATTTCTCCTTCATATCATAATAATTTTATGTAATTCTAAATTTATTTGAATAATATATTTGGAAAATTTTAGTTTAAATTTTAGCTTCAGAAACTTAACAATTATTTACTTATCATCTCTCAAAGTTGCATTGCTAGAATTACTGTGATTTTTGATAGATTGGAAAGAACATAGCATGACCTCTATTTTTGGATTTTTTTATAGTACTTCCCTATTTCAAATTGTGGAGAAATTTATAAGCATTTTTAAAATACAAATTTTATTAGCTAATTTATTATGAATTCAAGATAACCCTTCAATTATTTCACTACCTAAAATTCCCTTAGTTAAGGCTATTATCAATCTTTCATCACCAAGGAATATTTAAGATATGCATATTTTACAAGGGTCATATTCAATCTATCTATCACTTTATCATTAATCTTATTAATTATCTTTATCCTTTAACCCATTTTCTTTGAAAGTCCAATGCTTTCATCTAGGATTAGAAATGTCAAATGGCCTTTAACTCTATCAAAGAAGTTTTAACCACTCTTCCCATCCTACATCCTTTGCAATATAACCAATGTTTTTATCTCTTTCTTTCTAAGTATAACTATTTCATATCAACCATCCTTTTTAAAAGGAGAGAAGATGGAGTTGATCTTTCTATACATTACATATCTTATCCTTTCTCGGATTGTGAGACTAGAAATTTTAACATTAAAAAGTCTTATCTTCACTCTTAAGAAATGAAGGCATCATTTCTTAAACGTTAAAGTATTTGTTCTTTGCAAAGAAAATATTCTTAAGAAAATTAATAATCCTTATGATAGTTATTATTTAGCTTGTTGAAAGATGTTTCCCATTGAGTTTGATCTTTATTTTTCTCTCAAGATTCTACCAAAGGTCAAGCTATAATAGGTCTTATATTTTCTTTTAAATCTAATAATGTTGTTCATAGATTACATGATGACATGAATAATTTGAATGTTGTTATTTATTTTGATGGATCTCATAATTCCTTGAAATCTAGTGTAACTTGTGTTGTGATTTTTACTAAAAAAATTCTTTATAGAGTTTACAAAACTTGATTTTTCATGTATTAATAATGTAGTTGAATATAAGGCTCTAATTCATGACCCCTTTCTAGCCTCACAAAACTAAGTTAGAATCATTAATATTTATGATGACTCTTGGATCATTATTAACCAAGTTAATGGTGAGTTTGAATGTAAAGCTTCTCATGTTGTTCCTTATTTAAAGATTGTTAAGAAACGTATTCTTTCTTTTACAACTTATACCTTGAGTCATATTCCATGTTCTAGAAACATGTTAGATGATGCTTTAGCATCATTTGCAATTCATAATAATTTATCTACAATAGGTTATTAGCTTGTGCAATCTATTTTCATGATACCTATTCCATAATTTTCTAATATGTTGGTTAATGATATCAATATAGGTGATGAAAAACAATATTATGTTGACCTTCTTCATTATCTCACCACTGTAGAAATGCCTAGTCATCTAACACTTGATAAAAAATGTGCCCTACACAAACATAGTTAACATTTTTTATTAGTGGATCTCGATATCTTATGTCAAGCTTCTTTTATAGATGTTATTCTACATTGTCTTAATCCAGCTTAATCTATGAAAGTCCTTAATCAAGTTCATTTAAGTGTTTGTGATGGACACTTAGGATCCCAATTTTTGATTGCTCATATTACCTCTTTAGGCTATTGGTAGCCAAGCTTAGCTAAATATTCTCATAATGTTGTTAAAACATGTGACACTTACCAAAGACATGCACTCCTTATCTATCTTTCTTGACAAAAACTTAATATATCTCAAATTGCATATCCTTTTCAAAAATGGAGTCTTGTTCTTATTGATGCTATTAATCTTATGTTTTCTAGGAACTAATTTAATTTGACTTCTAAGAAATATTTTATCAAGTGGGTATAATCTATTGCTTTGTGTTCTATAAAATATTTCTTCTTTTGTCATTTCATGCTTGATCATATTATGATCCACTTTGCTGTACCTCTCTAAATTATAACTAACAATGGACCTTAGTTCAAAAGGAAAGAGTTAGCCAAATTTTATTCCATATATCCCATTATCCAATCATTTTCTACATCTTACTATCCTCAATTCCATGGTCAAGCTAAATCTACTAATATTATTCTCATCCATTTTCTTCCTATCATGGTCATTAAAATCCAACATAATTGGTACATTCAACTATCCCATGCTCTTTGGATTTATTGTACCATATTTTTTATGGCCATTTTTCATACTCCATATCTTCTAGCCTATGCTTTTGAGGTACTCTTACTAGTTAAGCTTCGTATATCATTTCTCTATGTTGCTTTGCATGATTTGTGTTCAAATCAAGATAATGACATACAATGCATTAAGTTAGGTGTCCTCAAAGAACAACATCAAACTACTCTTCATCATCTACATGACTATCAAGAAGAAATTCAATGTCACCATTTCAAGAATATTAGAATCAAAGAAATTCATGAAGGCCACCTATTTCTTTACCATTTTCTAAACTCTAGAGATATCAAGTTCTCTCCCAACTTGCAAGATCCTTTTTTGGTGGTTCATTCCTTGCACAATGGTGTCTACATTCTATCTAATTTGGAAGGATGTCAATTTTCAAATCTTATTAATAGAAGCTTTTTAAAATACCGCTACATGTAGCTAGTTGTTTTGTCACAATATTGAACTTGCTAACTATTTGAGGCCAAGCATATATTCTTTTAGCAATAGCTTAATTTACATAAACTTTTCTATACTATGTTAGGATAGCAAGTTTGCTTTAAACCTTGTTTTATTTACATTACTTTATTTGCTATTTGTATTTTTCATCTCATATTTTACTATTTCTTTAGCTATTTTCTTCATAGTTCTCTATTCTATCTATTTCTCTCTACTCTTTATGGCCAACACAATTAGTAAGGTTTTTGAGTGTTTGAATATCTCATTGCTTTATGTGAGGGTATAACCAAGCATACTATTCAGTAGAATAGGGAGGGATTACTATTTTGATAATAGATATATGACTTTCTTTTTGGTCATACAATGTGTAGGATTTACCTATGCCCCATTTCTATAGCATAGTAGCATCCTCATTATAGGTGTTTGGGTGATATCTTTTTTTTTTCTTTATTTTAAGATCTTTATTTTTGTATGTCATAATTCCTACTCTCATGTACTATCTTTCTCTCTTTTTCTTCTTATCTCATCTTCTCATCTATTTCCATTCCTATCTATATTCAACATTAGCGAGGCTAAAAAAAAAGTGGCTTTGTCCTAATGGAGTAAGAGAGTATTGAGTGTAGAGTGACATGAGGAATGTAAATATTCATATGAGTGAGGTAACAAAGAGGTTAGTTCTAGGGATCTATTCATGTCCCACTTCTCTTATACAACACCCTGCTTTTGGTGTATTGGCAATATCTCTATTATGCTTTCCCTTTGCTTTATTGCTTTCTATTTTTACTTTCATCTGTCTTCCTATCTTTCTTTATTCCTTTCTCTTCTCATGCTCTAGATTAGTGAGGCCAAACAAGTATCTTTAATTTACTCCAATGAGAATGTGACTGAGAGAAATATAATGTATTAGGAAGAGATTTATTAACATTTTGAGTGCTCTTGCAGATTTAGTCATATCCCATTTTGTGGCATAGCACTCCACTAGAAGTGTATCAATGATATCCCAAAATTTCTCCCCTATTAACAACTTCATTCAAATACTTTTGCAGGTCATTTCTAACTTGTATCTTTTCTTGATGAATTCTTCTTTAGCTTTTTAGTAGTATCCATCAAGAGGGGGTAATGTTGTACCTACTTGGGCTTTTTTTGTTCTTTTTTTGCATAACTCAAAGCTTTAGGATTTAAAAGAGGTTCTTATGGTTCTATTTTTAGATGATGAAAATAGATTTTCACTAAAAGATGTCATGTTTCTCAAACGTAAATTGTTGAAATATTTTATTAATGAAAAAGAATGGAGAAAGGCTTGCATTATTACCACCTCAAAAATCTTGATTTCATAACTCAACATGACATATTCTATCCTTACCAACATTGTTACTTGTTAGGTAGATATGAAAGAGAGAAACAATACTCTCTCTTGACCTCATTATATCTATTGTATATTGTAATGTACGAGGGAAGTCGTGTGGATTGGTTAATAACTTTGAAGATGGAAATAGAGGAACAAGTATTGAAACATTATATTACTTCTTACTGTAATTTTTCTATGTCTATAAGCTACCCATATTTATTAAGATTTTTAATAATTCAAATATTATGGAAGTTACTATGGTAGTGAAGAGTAAAAATAGAGAATTAGTTTCAAAGTTTTTTGTAGAAGCCTTCTTAGAGCTAGAGTAGATTGTCATGAATCTTCCTATAATAAAACAATCCACTACTATTCAAACTAAGGGATGAAATATATTTGAATATGACTAATTATCTCCATTTATGATGCATGTAATAATGCAACATCATAGTTTTGAAAATAAGGTTGTTCATTAAGAAGGTACCATTAATTTCTTCAAGGCATCAATGGAGAAGAGCTTTATGGAATACCCACTTTATAATAAAATTACATGGAATGATTTTAGGGATTTAAATATTGATGACTTTTCATTAGTAATTAGAGACATGGTGAATAGAAAAGTTAGTAGACTTTCAAAAATCGTCATTACAGTTGATAATGATTTGTTATATGACTTAATTATCATGAAGTACACCATGGTGGGGTATTATTTTAGAGTTGAAGCCTATGGTGTCATGTTGAGAAATAATAAAATAGTATTTAATGTTGATTTTGAGCAAATTGAGGCATTAAATAAATATTTAATCACTGCCTATTAAGAAAAGAAAAGGTATGACAAAGATTTTGCAAAGTTCAAAGGAGATGCTAACAATGCACTAAAATTTTCCAAGAAACAATCTCAAGAATTAGTAGCACTAAAGAAATTAAGAAACATTGTGGATTCTAGTACAGAGATAGAACTTGTAAATAAATTAGAGGAACTAGTGGTAAGAACAATGGAGTTGGTGGGAGAAAAATAAAAAATGAATAATAAAGTCTCTAAACTCCAAGAAGAGTTGATTCAATGTAGAAATGAATAAAAGATCTCATTAATTAAAAGAATGAGTAAAGAATGGAAATGTCATAGTGCATAGCATATAGGAATATGTAGTGAATTACGATTTCATAGCTTATTATAAATAATTGTTAATATCCACCTTTAGTAAGGGTTGTGAGTTGCCACTTGTAAGCACCTTGATACAACTATTAACTATGATAGCATATAATGAAGTAAACCCTAAGATTTAAAAGAAATCTATTGGTTCAGTGGTAAAATAATTAGCTGAAAATGTTCCACCACTATCCTTTGAACCTTCTATTATTCCTGAAGAGTCCATGGTGAAAGACTTTGCTTTCGAATCAAAGGCTAAATCATCATCAAACATTTGTAATAACTTAATGGATGCAAATATAGATTCATTTGTTGATTGATGATTCATTAGAATTTCCTATTTGTACTTATTTACTTATATCTCTTGTGTTAGATGCTGAAGTTAGCTATTTTTAACTTACCATCACAAGCATATATTTTCTTTTTGTGGTTCAATATTTTGTTATGTTGTAATATATTTTGAAAGAGATGATTATCCCTAATATCTATAATTATTCTTGTTTGCATTTTAGGAGTTATTTAAACAACCAAAATAATATAAAACATTAGTTCTAAAAAGAAAGTTCTCATAGTCATACTATATTATAGCTTTACTAATTAGAGATATAATTTATGTTTGTTTATAAGTCATTTATCTCTTACTATGAAATGCATAATATAAGAAAGAATTTCATTTTTAGAGAATTACTCTACAATCATTGATTGTAATTATGAATCTCTAATTCATGTGGTGAAGTGAAGATTAGTAATGGAGTGGTATTTTATTTATCACTTAAACTTATAATTATCATTGATTGGTTGCTTGAGTGGTGACATTAAATATTTGATGTATTTAATCAAACTCATCATGTTAAGCAAGGTATAAATTATATAACATCATGTATGTTTATGGTACATCGACACATTGTCCAATACCATTACAGTGCTGGTACTCATTAGTTAAAGTTTGTTATAAATAATTTAGTTGTTTCTATCTTTTAATTTTTAACTATTCATTATGTATACTTGTCATATTGGCATAAATATTTCCTCTAAACTATATATGTGTGTTAATTTTGATTCATTCATATAACATACAGTAACAACAATCACAAAGATAGATTGTGTAACTTCATTTCTCTATTTATACTCTTAATTATTCAAGTATAATGTATATGATCAACACTATGGCTATTATAGCATTTACAGTATGTTACAATTACTATGTTACCATAGTCATAAAGTGTTTCTAGTTTCTTTAGACTTGGTTATCTAAATATCACAAAACTTAATAAGTACTTAGAAAGAAACCTAAACAATCATCAACCATCAATCATCAACCATCAGGAGTCACCACTACTAGGAACTACATGAAGACTTGTATCAATATTTTTTTTGAAACTTCATCATGTTTTATCTATATTATGTCATTTTTAGTGTTCGTTTTTGTTGAATTGTCTTTTGACACAATATTTTATAACTCACTTGAATAAATATGTGGCACTTAGAGTTAGTTGTTAATGTTTGTATGTAGTATCTTTGTATTGTTTGTATGACCTCATAATTTTGTAAAAATTCTATTGTACTTTTGTTTTAACTTGAGGATGAGTTTTTAGTCAGTCATAAGGATATGATAAATCATGGTGAGTGAAACTAGTATGATATCATAGCCTAACATATGAAGCCATAGATGTGATATAGTAGATCCTAGTCATGCCTATAAATACAAGCCCACCATCATGTTAAAGTAACATTTTATGGAATCATTAGCTAGATTCCTGTAATTTCATTTCTTGAAGTTAGAGTTAGTTGTAAGTTCCTACAATGTGGTTGTAAAGAACTATATGACATTTGTATTCGAGTGAAGTATACCTAGACATGCTTCATAATTGATAATAAAGATCAAGATTCTTCATAACCATTACAATATTTCACATAGATTAGATTTACTTTTCATTTGCATTCTACATTCCCAATGTTATTTATGTTTCTAATGTATGCTGGTATTAGGTGAAATAAGTATGATTGATTTTGAGCACAAAAGTATAATCGTCTGGTAAACTAGTTGTGGCTGCTTAATTCAGTTAATAGTAAGTTGCTTGGTAATCCTAGTTACAGTTATATAAGCCCAGGGTGTGTAAGGAAGATTAGGATGGGATACTTATTACTAGAGTTCATGATTATGATTAGGATGGGCGAGTGTAAAATATTGTCCCATTCATGGATTATGATTTGGTCATGCATGTATGCTTGTAACTTGTGTAGGTGGGCATTGGGGAATCTCACCATCAATTAGGTAGGAAAGAATGTGTTTTTCCCATAATTCACTATAACCAACTCTAATACACATAACTATTTTACATGAACTAGAGATTATCGATGACATGAACTTAATACATCATAAGATTTCTTAGCACAAAAGTTTAAGCTATAGCACATTTATATTTTATGTTAGAGCTCACCCCAATAAGAACGAAACTTTCTCATAATCAACAAATGTTTGAAATATGTAGCTCTTTTTATTCTAGGTAGATGACACATGCTTGTGTCCTCTACTTATCATATAACTATTCTACTAACTAATGAACTTGAGGATTATTTGGTTTCCTTTAGCTCAAGATAGATGATGCATGTGTATGTCATCTACATGTAGCAACTATTCATACAATTTGATCTCTACAAGAGTAAGAGTAGGATGTGTTCACTCATCTTTAGACTGGATCAAAACCTTGGCTCTAATACCACGTGTAATAACACTACTATGGGAAAGCACCATTCAACACCACCCAAGAATCTTAAAGTAGCTAAATGCTTTAGAGTAGATTCAAGATGGACTACGCCTCAAAATCCTCAAAAGTTGTGAGTACAACATAAATATACAACTCACATGCTACATGTAATACCATAGTTATGAGTGTCATGAGGATGCCTTTATCATCATATAAGTAACTGAGCCAATGCAATATACACAACATACTTGAAGAGTAGTAGCATATATATAAGATATTGTTTCTTTAATATAGTTAAGACACATTCCTATTGTAACACATCTAGCCCTAAGCTGTGCTCCATAGAGAAGGATAATGACCCAAGTATACAAATCGAAGCTCCTTTACAAGTCTACATATCCTTATGATGTAGCACATAAGGAATTAGAGCCATGTAGTTTTTTAGTATGATGGTTAAGATAGCATAGAACTTGTAAGAATTTTCACACTCCTTCCAACTCCAATTCTAGAAGGGAAATAAATTTCGATCTACAAAAAAAGCCTATTTTTCTACAAAAGCACTACACCAACAAGTTATAATGCTTGAAAGCACTATGCCAAATGCCACAAAATTGTCATAACCCATGACCACATCCTAACACTTTGGAAGTATTATGACAAGGACTACATAGCTGGGGTGCCTCCTGCAACATATCATGACATTTAGAATTGCTTTACATACAATTGCATAATTTTGGGTTCCTTTTTTAGAAGGCATCCTCTACATGTTGGAAAATTTCCTTTTTTAGAAGGCATCCTCTACATGTTGGAAAATTAACATTAGTGCAGTCAACGATGCTACCATGTGACCATTGTGTGCTTCTTTTAGCAAAGATGTGTAATGATGACAAATAGGATTAGTATCTAAAATTATTAAAAGGTATCTTAAATTTTTGAAAAACACATTCTTTATTTCAAAAAGAATCATCAAGCATTTTTATACATCAACGATTACATTAGAGTTAAGTATAAACTCAAATTTACTTCCTTTTATGTATGGTTCAAAGCTTGGAATCAACATTTTTGGCCCTATGCAACTATCAAATTTAGTAAAATAAGCTAAAAAAATTATGATTATTCATTGTGAAAGTCAACTTATAATAGTTTATGTAACTCTAAATACTTTAACTAAACATTTAATATATGCATATTATGCATTTCTATGTAGTTGACCATTTTTTAAAAGCTTTTAAAATTTTGTTTGATGGGTTTCACATAGAAAAGTATCAAAACTATATAATTTGTGTCCAATTCCAAGCGTGATAGCAAATGCGAGCATTTAAAAATCATAATTTGTTGTCCTGATGTTTCAAATTTCACATCTACGGTTTGATAGGAGCAAATATAATGCCTTTCGAACTGTATTAGTTTCTATAACGGATTTTGAAAACGAGCTTGTTAGTTTGCAGGATCTAACGACTGTTTCAGTTGAGCAAGAACAGGAGGTCAAATTTCTCAGGAGCGCAACATAACAAGAGTTTCGTCATTGCAGGGGTTGTTAGGATAGTATTCAGGCTCTTGTGATTATCAATGCAAGTAGGCACCAAGTAGTATGTTATAGTTTTTCTGTACTTTGTTGCAGTTGGCTTTTTGCATCTACTTTTTTTGTGTCATTCCATCCTTGATTGCGATTAGCACCATGGTTTAATTCAAAACTCATTGTAAGTGTGAACCAAATGAAATGTTAGGATTTTGTGTGGTACACTATGGCAGGAATTAACTCATTGCAAGTGTGAACCAAATGAAATGTTAAGATTTTGTGTGGTACACTATGGCAGGAATTTTCTGCCAGTTTTTCTGCATGTGGCAGTTGCAGTGGGAACTGTATGATGCAGCAGTGCGAGGGAAAAAATGCGCTTTTGCATTGCTTTTCTCCTGCACTCGAATTATGAGAAGGCAAAACTTTGCAAGCTGAGGGCTATTTGACCAAGAGCGAGTACCATGGCAAAGCTAGATAAAGCCTCACAAAATTGCTCACTTGTTTGAAAAACACCGTAACTCTCATCAACAGGTAATTCTAATGTTGGATATTGTTTGTAGTTTATGGTGTCAAGACCACATATTTATTATATTGAATATAATTTGTAGTTCACTGTGTCATCTCTGAATTATGGTTAAAGATGATTTACGAATCTCTCTCTGAATTATGGTTAAAGATGGTTTAGCTTTACATTAAAAAACAACACTGTTAAAATGCTTGTTGGTAATAACGTCGGAAGGGAAAAAAATTTATTTTATCTTTTGGTTGTGTCTTTCGAAGGATATAAAATGATTATAGATTCCACATTGCTTCATCTCACCCTTCAAAAGCAGAGATTAAATTAAATCCCTACATTTTTCTAAAAAATCATAAGAATTTGCATAATGTTTACCTCCTGATGCAAAGTTTTGAAATAAAGATGCTAATTTGTACATCTAGATTGTAGGGAAGAATGAAAAAAATTATAGAAGCAACAAGGAGAACAAAGCTCAATCATTGTAATTTTTCACAGCACAAAAATTCACCAAAAGATTTGCAGCTCTTAATGTTTCTATAATCTTTATTTTTAAGATTTCTTTTCTATAGTGCTCTTGCATAAGTTTAAAATATTTATCTTTGCATTGCTTAGCTTGTTTCATCATCGTGATGCTTTTACATGCTATAAAGCACATCATATAGCTTGTTAAGTGCTTTAAAATTTTTTATGGTGCTTTTGAATGTTGTAAAATACTTCACAATGCTTGTAACTGTTATTACTAGTCTCACACAATACTAATAAATATTTTAGATAAAATGAAGAATAATGCAATAATTGGCAAGACATGGAGTTACCCTAGGGAAAACCTTCAAGATGAAAAACCCCACCAATAATTGGTTTTTGGACCATTAGCAGTAGCATAGCTTCAAGATTGAAGCACATAGAGAATCAATGGGAACAATGGAGAAGAAGTGCAAGGGAGGATTGCAGCTTAGGCATTGACCATTGTTGTATTGTAATGTTATATCAAGGATGCTCTCCCTTCAAGCTCCTTATATGTTGCTCGAGTTACAAAAATAAACCCAAAATAAAAGGAGATAAGGTAGTTTATTTTAGTGGGAATAGATACGAGACCAAATATAACATAGATAAGAATAAGAATATAACAAAGGCAGAAATATTCCAAGAAAATCAAGGTAGATTTGCCTTCATCCACCTTATAATTCTCCCTCTTGAAAGTTAAATTGTTAAAACAGCACAAAAATTCACATGTTGTAACTGATTTCCATCATGTAGCCTTTACCCCATGAACTTGAGGCAAACTTCATTGTAAATGTTAAGATTGTAACCTATAAGAAGCAATCTTGCATATCTCATGCTTTTGGGGTTGAAAATTGCCTCATAAGTAGTCAAAGCCTCAAAAAGTCACATAGTGTCTATATTTGGTTTTTTTTTTTTTTTTTTTTGGGGGGGGGGGTGTTTCTACGTTGGAAACACCTGTAGGAAATAAACCTCACCTATCCCCAGTGTGAGGGATGGGGGCTTCCCCCTCAATGTGGAGATTGAATGCACAATGTGGAGGCTTTCCCCTTAACGTGGAAGTTTCCCTCCAGCATGGAGACTCCAACCCTAGCGTAGAAACTGCATGCCCCTAGTGTGGGAGCAACATGAACATGATTTCTACACTCTGTTAACTTTAAGGTTGACCAACCACTTCAACATGGAAGATTGAAGGCCCAATGTAGAAAATTTGCCTCCAGCATAGAAGGTGTCCCCCCATTACTATTTATATAATGGCCAATGTAAACAGAATGGCCATGGGGGCTTGACACCTACTATATATGGTGATCCCCCAAATTTGGGCACCCATGTCACTTGTATGAGGTAGAAATTTGCAACAATTTGCAACAAAAATCATGGCTCAAAACTTATAAAATCAAAGCTCCAACACCCTTTTCAAGTTCCATACTTTTGCATTTTTGAGCACATAGCACCTTTAGCTTTCCAAAGCTCTTGCCACCCTTGCAAAACATAGCTTCTTAAAGCCTCCTAGCATGGAACCCTTGCAGCCTTGTTATCCCCCTTGTTACCCACCTAAGACTTGTGGATTTTTGATTTCAACACTGCATTTCTGGGATCTTCAACTCCCAATGTGGAGCATTCTAGCAACCAAATTCCCCACTCTTCTCACTCCCCTAGTAGTGACCAAAGTTGTAGATCTACAGTTTGTAGCAAAGAAGGTTCAAAAGCATCAGTAGTGGCTTAACACTTGGATCATGGAGTAGATCACATCAGCTTCAGTGGGCTCTAAACTCCTGTTGTAGTGAATCCCCCTTTGCTCTTTCACAAGCATTTATTGTACACATTTCTGGAACTCACTCTTTATTATTTTTAATAAAGTCTTAAGGTTTCATTTTGTGTGCAATTTGCATTTGGCTTTCCATTTTTCAAATCTATAATTTTTTTTTGCATTTTATTTTCTCAACCCCTCGTTTTTCATTTTGTAAGTCCCTGGGTAATCTATTCGACAATCTAGGGCACCTTGAATCCCATTTTTTGGAGGCCCTGGGGATTCAAGGTTGAGGCTGCTACATTGGATTTTTTGATTTTCCAACGATTAATTTTTTTGGTTGCAACATTTTTTTGGTGTTAGAAAGAGGACCTCCACCTGATTTCTTTGTAAAAAAATTTTCTTCCTCATTGCTAACATTGCCATTTGAAAGTTTTATTTTGATTTTTGCAACAAAAAACCTTGAAAAACCAACATTGATTTTTCTCCCTTGTGATAGAAACTTTAGCATGGAAGTTCCAGGTGGTTGGGTGTTGAATTTTTTCACAACATTTGTTGTGAATTTTTCAACCCAAGGCCAATGTTAATACCATTCCCCTCTTTCGATTGATACCAAGGACAACATTGAAAATGATGTTCTTATGTATCTTAGATGCAACTTGGTGCAATCAGCCGATGATGTCCTTGACCATTCTATGCATGAAATCCACCTTGTCCAAGACCTCTATTGATGGTTTCCCATGAAATTTAGGGATAGGGGCTTGCACTAGTGGCTTAGGAACTACCATAAGCATAACAATTATTGAATGGTTAGGATGAAAGTAAAACTTAAAATAATAGGATATAATGAGAAGCATTTAAACATGTGCATACCTAGCTCCTCCTCTTCCTTGTCTAGGATGATGACAAGGGATGTACTTGGTACTGCCTCACTAAACAAGACATCTAGATCATCTATATCTATGTTGGCTAACCTTTCAGCCTCATGCTACTGCAAGAGTGCCTCCTCTGCATGTCTTTGTTCCTCCTCTACTATAGTGGTTGCACGTCTTTGTACTTTCTCCTTCATGACAACCTGGGTTGCCATGTCTTGGCACTTGTCTACAATCATAGCACATAGAAAATCGATCAGCACATGAAACCATAGTGTAGCCATAAAATCTTAAAACATAGAATAGCGAAAACATAGATAAAGCATACCTATGACTAGTTGATGTAATGTCTTAAGCTTAAACTTAAGCTTCTTTTGGGTGGGTTGCTCTAACATTAGTAGTGTTTCCTCTATTGGCTCTTTGAGCTTGGCCTTGACTTCTTCTTTAGATTTTCTATTTCATCATTTGGCCTCCAAGATGCTCACTAGAATTGTAAGGGGATCCTCCTTCATGTTGTCAAGGGATTTGTATCACCTAACACCAAGATCCTTGATGGTAATAGACAACGAATCATCCATCTCATCGGGTGGGTTTTGGAATTGCATAGTTAGATAAATGTGCTTTATCCAAGGCCTAGAAAGATGGTCTGGGTCTTGGGCAACCCATCATCCATTCCTCCACACCACCAAAAACTCCACGAACCTCTTTAATTAACCTGCAAAGAATGCAAATTGCATCTAGATTATGGTAGAGGTATCATCATAGAGTTTGAGAATCTCCTTCTGAAGCCCAATAGCCAAAGCAGCCATCTAGTTGAATCTGATTTCATCCATTAGGACCCTGTTAAAGGTCCACCCCTATGTGATGCCAATTGCCTTCTTTTGTGATAATAGTTTAGGAAACACATGAGACTTGAACAAAGGATATGATGTCTTTTCTTCAAGGTTCATGAAGCTGTCCATGGCAATCCTAGAGTGGCCCATGTTGGCACCAAGCCACTCCAAAACTTTCTCATGATGGCTTGCTTCCTTCACTATTCTGGTGGCAACCTTTGCCCATCAGTGGGGATACCAAACAAGTTGCAAAAGGTTCCCCCATTAATGGTTATGGTAATTGACACGTTTTGTTTAACATCCTATCCCCGGATGTCATGGAAAACGTCAAATATATGATATATTAGACATTATGCATATGAATAAAATATACCAAATGTGAAATATATGTGATATTCAACATGATGTCTAAAGGAAATAATAGGAAAAATGTAGAAAGAGAAAGAAAAGAATGCTTTATATATATGGAATAGCGTATCCGAGTTATATTCTAAGAGTGTTCCTTGGGGTTTTCTTCTTTTAACATCTATCCCTTAGAGGCAATCCAGCACTACCACCATGGTTAGGCCTATAACCTGGCCAGAAGGGATGACCAGGCCAATTCCTATTCCACTTCACCCAACTCCTATGACTTGCCTGTACCAGCTTTACCACTCCATGCTGGCATGACTTCTAACCCTAGGTATAAAGGCATTAGGTTAAATCCTCAAAGGTTATCTTAAGAGACACATTCGTTATTACAACATGCCCTTTTAGGTCTTAGTCGCAACTATCCTTTTGGGTCTTGTTAAGATAACAACAATGCTTGTTATGAAGAGATGCCATTTTCATTAGGTAGCAACATCATTTGGGAATGGGGATATGATAATCTATCCCCATTAGGTTTTGTTCATCCTCGAATGAGTCCACATTCACTATCTTTTTCTAGCTCCAATGCTTTTGTTATGATCCCATGCTTTAATAATTTGATCTCTTCTTTGAACTTGAAGTTGTTTATTGCTTATTTTGCAAACAAGATATATGCGAGAAAAATATATGGAAAATTAAATATTACTTTCTTAATACTTTATTTTCTAAGATAATGAGAAGAAATGAATTAAAGATCTACCAAACACTAATCACTAATACTTACCAGGATCACACCAAGTACAACTTGAATTTGGTTTCCCATGTGAAGGTAAGAAAAATTCTTTATTTTCAACTTTCATTACCTTATATATTTTACTTATCTAATTAAAATATAAATTAAACAATAAATAAAATAATAAGATCATCAATAAAAGTAAGGGTGAGATACTTCCTGATCTTGATCAACCTTATGAACTAATGGGAGTAACTAATGGGAGTAATTGTAATTCTACCATAAGTGGTATGTGATTGGATGGTCTTGTTCAGGATGGCAAGGCTTGATCTTGATTCTTCTCAACTTCTTCTTTAGAAATTAACTCTAGTAACTTGCTAACTTTGAAGAATCAAATATCGTACCAAATATAATCTAGGGTCTTAATGAAGAATGTTTTTAATCCATCCTCATTAATCATTGTAGAGTAATTGGTAAATTGTGATTCTTGATGAGCACTATCCATCAACATCATTTTTTCTTGAATTCCTGAGTCTGATTTATCTACTAAAGATTCAAAGTAAGAAAAACATGCATTGGCTAATGGAATTGCATGCTAAATTGATGGAAACATTAGGTTCATCTTCCAAAGATTCCTTTACACATCCATATTTTAAGAATTGATAGACACCACTTCCAACTTTTGTATTGAAGTCTCTACAAAGAATAAATGGAACTGAATCTATATAACTCAAGAATAACTTATTCTTCAAACTTTCTTCAATTTGCTTAATCAAGTATGCTCCTTGACATAGTCTAACATCTGAACATGCTGGTTTGGCAATTAAATGTGTGTTAACCACACATATACATCTTCTTGATAGATGGACTTTTAGAATAACTACCAATGCTATGTGATTTTTCCAAAATGTTGATCTTTCCTTTCCATTACTTTAAGTTTTGGAATTTCAAAAATCATATTTTCTAAACTTCATTCAAATCTTTGTACCAATTGAAACTTGACTTCTTTATAAGAGGTTGTACAACCATCCATGTTGTGATTTTTGCAATAGGCTAATCTATATGGCTCGAAAGAAGAACTTCAATAAGAAAATTTTTGCTTATAAATACCTTTCTATCCCATCTTTTTCAAGTTTGGTTGGATTTAATATAGAAATTCCCATGGAAAGACTTCTTGTGAGCACAAGACATCAGCATCCAAATCTTCTAACTCTACTAAGATGCATGGATATTGATATTTGTGCCAATCCAAGGTCCATGATGGACATAGCAGATGTTGTTTCTCACTCACTAGGGATCTTGCAAGCATGTTGTATGTTGCAACTTTCATTTTCATTTGGATTCTTATTTGGATCATTTCTCTTCATAGGTATCATAGACCTAGTTAAAACAATATTTTGAGTCTCCATGTTGTTCTACCATATAATTTGATTGTAAGATGAATTGATATACATCTTCTTGATTCTTGAAAATCATTCTTTTTCATCAACTGATTCTTGAACTGATACACCAACTAGTTCATCGATTGATAATCAACTAATATTGATATATTCTTCAACTAATTTTAGTAATCTTTAACTACATTATCTAATTTTAGTAATATTAATCGCATTATCTAATTTTAAATGGCCAATCTACCCCCTTTAAGACATTGACTTTGGTAGTGTAACTAATGACATGCCATAGTGATTTTAAGATTACAAGCAAATATTTAAGCATTGAATGCTAAGGTCCCAAAATGTTAAATTCATAAATGACAATTTATGATATCATTGAATTATCGGATACTTGAATGATAAATCTGAGCTTACCATTGAGTTTAGAAGGTGAAAAATGTTGGAAATGACTATTCATATATTGAAAATGGATGTCATATGCTTGAGATGTATGGAAATTAGACTTTTGAGGATGTTGAGGTACTATGTTGGGAAAGGAGTAAAAAATAATTTTTTGGGTTCCCTAGGATGGATTTGACTTCACCATTGGGTTCAAAAGGTTGAAATCTATAGGAAGTGACTCTTCATTTGCTAAAAATGACTTCTAAAATTAAAAGTTATGGTTTCTGAGATTAAAGCTCTTTGTTGCAAAAAACAAGACTTCCTGAGAGGTCACCCATCCCAGTTCTACTTCAAAACGAGCATGCTTAATTACAAAATTTTTATTCTTGTTATTACTAGGGCATCAAATTAAAATTTAAAAATTATTTTTGTATGTTCTTAATTTAAATTGATGGTTTGATGATGAGAATTTTAAATTTTCCATCAGTTGATAGGAATTTTGAATTTTCTATCTGTTGATGAAGAATTTTCCTATTTTATGGTAGTAAGGAAAATGGCAGTAACGAGTACAGTGGTGCACTGGTGGTGGAGTCCAAGGAGGTTGTTGGCAATGTTAGTGGCCAAGCTAGGCATGTTTGGAGGTGGTGGTGGTACAACATTTTCTACTACTGGTGGTAGTGTAGGGCCAAAGAAGGTAGCACTGGGCTCATGTGGTCATTTTCTAAGGCCTCCCTGGGGCTTGCACAACCCACTTTAGGGTTTACGCAGCTTTTCACTAGGCTTGCATGGCCCTCCATTGGTCTTACATGGCCCCTTGACTAGGCTTGCACAACCCATCATTGGGCTTGTGTGATCCTTTTTAGGGCTTGCATGCCTCGTCATTGGCTTGTGTGGCCCTTGTAGGGCTTGTGTGGCTTCTATCAGTGCACATGGTCAAACAAGGCTAGCATGGTGCATTCTATTAGAAGAGGTGATGATTTATGGTGTTCAGAGAGGTGATGATTGATGACAAGGGAGGCAATGATTGGCAGCATGGAAGGTAATGATTAGTGGCATGGAAGGTGATGATCGATGGCATGGAGGTGATGATCTACGACATAGGAGGTGATGATTGATAGCACAAGATGTGATGATCGGCAGCATGGGAGGTGATGATTCGTGGCATTGGAGGTGATGATATGTGGCATGGGAGACAATGATTTGTAGTAGGGGAGGTGATGATCAGTGGTGTTGAAGGTAGTCAAGGGTTTCACAGCAGGCAACAGGTAGGCAATGATGGCATCATAGATAGGTGAAGTGTGCAGTGGTGGCATTTGTATTAAGCCATGTGGCTTGCGTGAGGGCTTGTGTAGGGACCAACATGGTCCACAAGTGGGCCTACGTGGCCCTCACTAGGGCTTGCACACCCTATGCTAGGGTCAACAAAGAAGGATTAGACATTGTTTTGGTAGAGTAGATGGAGGAGTATAATGCATTTCTTACACTAGTAGTGAGCAGTAGGTGTTGAATGGTGGACAAGGCGTAGTGGGAGTGATGTAGTAGCAAAATGATGGGGTAGTGGGATTNTTTTAAAGTTGGGGAATCGACGATTGAACCTACAACCTTTGACTTAAAATTTTTTAATTAATTTTATTTAAACTTTTTATTATTATTTTNACTGAGCGGTCGTTAGGGCCAAGGCTAGAAAATTTGTTTAAAACTTTATATATATATATATATATATATATCATTTTTTTATTTTCTAAATGGATTTTTAAAGTTGGGGAATCGACGATTGAACCTACAACCTTTGACTTAAAATTTTTTAATTAATTTTATTTAAACTTTTTATTATTATTTTATTCCACCTTGCCTTAGTAGTTGATATGGTGGTTTGGCTGATGATAGGGCAGAGGTTTAGTGTCAGTAAAAGACAATTTTGGATTGATTCCTAACACTAAAATTTTGAATTTTTTTTAAAAATAATAAATTAATAATTTTAATAATGTAATAATTTAATATTATTTTAACGCATGCTTTAAACATCAATATCTCTCAAATTGGAAGTCCAATTGAGATGAAATTTGTACTGTTGGAATCATCTTGAAAAGTGCTATGCATTGAACATAGTCTTAGTGTTCAAAAAAGAAGTTTATTTTTAAGCTTTTAAAATATCCAAACTAGCTTATTTTACCAAAAATATATTACTAAGTTGATATATGAAAGACATGATGACTTTCAAATGACTCTAAGTTGCTTAGGATAGTGAGTTTCAACAAACCAAATTAATTCAGGTCATGGTTACTAACTTTTTGAAAGAAACTTAATAATGACCTTAATCAACTTAAACATTTATAATATTAATATGAATAAGAGTTACCTAGATTGGTATATCATTGTGTTACCAATCTCTTGTAATTGATGAATTCGAATGAGGTGTAATTAGATCTTCATTGGTCAATGACATCTATGAAAGAATTTTGTTGGTGGGATCTATGTCTTTTTGTAGATGTCTAATCCATTGTTCATGAAATTAATGGAATAGTATCTTCTAGCTTTCATAAATCATCTTAGAAATATGGTGCATTCAGTGATGGTTAATCACTTTCCCTCTATTGTGGTTTCATGGTTCATCATCAGTTTCTTGTTGTAGTCAACCCATGCTTCTGAATGACCCTTGAGTTGTGGTTTGCTCTAATACCAATTGTGACACCCCATCCCCAGATGTCATGGAAAATGTCAAATATACAATATATTAGATATTATACATATGGAGAAAATATAACAAATGTGAAATACATGTGATATTTGACATTATGTATAAAGGAAATAATAGGAAAAAAGCATAAAGAGAAAGAAAAGAATGCTTTATTTATATGGAATAACATATCCAGATCATGCTTTGAGAGTGTTCCTTAGGATTTTCTTCCTTTGACATCTATCCCTGATGAGTGGTGAGGTACCCCTACACTCAACCATATGAAACGAGCGTAGCATGCGTGATCTGGTCAAACTCTGCAGACTAAGTGCTTACACTTCCCATGGAACACTTAGGGTTAATCATTCGTTGTCTTCCCAGACTTACTTGTAATTGTCACGGTGTATGGTTAAGTAAGTCCAAGGTATATGATTTTTATAGTTTTTATGTTTTATCTCCTATGCTATTAAGGTGAAGGGTTGAGAAACTAATTACTAATTCTAACTAATGAACTAAGTCTAAATTACCTAGCATCAGCATCCGTTCCCACTTACCGTACACACCCTGAACCGATGCAACCGTGGCTACCAAACACTAATCGTTGTTGGGATCACCACGCGTAACGCACGTGCTCGAAGTGGTTGTATTGAGGCACTTAACTAGGAGGAAAGGGTTGAGAAAGCTAATTTAGCGTAAGTGTGATGAGCAGCCGATTCCTTGATTATCCGTACACATCCTTAAATGCTCGTAATCAAGTCGTATTCATTCCGCATTTCTAGCCTAAGTGTAATGAGCATTCGTTTCTTGATTATCCGTACACATCCTTAGATGCTCATAATCAAGTTGTACTCATTCTGCATTACTAGGAGAGAAGGGTGAGAGAGAAAGCAATAAATAACATTAAATAAAAT
>MNCI01035832.1:767282-782520 GCA_015680685.1 Gnetum montanum
GAGAACTTTTAATTGATCTTGATCAGGCACACACCATCAAACCAAGCCATCAGGATAGACTTTATAGAGTTGTCCCTTGATTTCCATGAAGTATTTGGTTTTGTGAAGAACTTGTTGTTTCTTCCTAAAGTCCAATCCCTGTAGTATTTGTTGGGAAGTGAGATAAGTAAGAATGCTACTATACTAATTTATTTCCATGGGTTGATCATTTACTACACCGGCAAAGAGGGTTTCATTAGGAAAATGGTCAGATACAGCATATTTATCCTCTTTTCTATCCCAACGCAACTGAGATAGGTGGTCTGCTATTGTTAAATTGAACTCCTGAAGAATTACCAACCAACGTATGATACGTGGGCTAACCGTTGGCTTGTTCATAAGGAACCTAATTGCACTATGATCCGTATGGATGTATACTTTGTAGCCCAATACATAGTATCTAAATTTGTCCAATGCAAACACTACAGCCATTAATTCCTTTTCTGTAGTCGTGTAGTTAAGTTGTGCACCAGTGATACTCTTACTAGCACAGTGGATGTAATAAGGTCATTTTTGTTCATCTAATTGTGTCAGTACGGCTCCTAAGGCGTAATTAGATGTGTCAGTCATGATATGGAATGGCCTAGATCAATTAGGGACTTGTAGAATGGGAGTTTCCACAAGCCTCTGTTTGAGAGTTTGAAATGCCCATTCACATTCCCTAGTCCATTTGAATGGTGCATCTTCTTTCGTTAATTCTACCAGTGGCTTGGCAATTTTGGAGAAGTTCTTGATAAATCTCCTATAGTATCCAGTGTGTCCAAGGAATGACCTAATGTCTTTGACAGTTTCTGGTTGTTGAGTAATTCCTTGGATGACTTTAATTTTTTTCAGATCCACCTCAATTCCTAATTGTGAAATTTTATGCCCTAGTACGATGCCCTCTTGAAAAATCAAATGGCTCTTCTGCCAGTTGAGCTTTAGGTTGGTTTCAACACATCATTTCAATAGTTGCTCTTACCAATTGAGGGCTTGATCAAAGCTTGTTCCATAAGTGGAGAAGTCATCCATGAAGACTTCTACTCTGTTACCTATCAACTATTGAAATATGCTCAAAACTAATCGTTGGAATGTGGCAGGGGCATTGCACAAGACAAAAGGCATTTGTTTGTATGCAAATGTTCCCCAAGGACTAGTAAACATTGTTTTGGCTTGGTCTTCTGGTGCGATTCGTATTTGGTTGTATCCACTATGCCCATCCAGAAAACTGTAATAGCGATGCCCTGCTATAGTGTCTAAGACTTGGTTAACAAATGGTAATGGGAAGTGATCTTTGAATGTTGCCATATTCAATAGCCTAAAGTCTATACATACCCTCCATTTACCTTCCTTTTTTGGTACGATTACAAGAGGGCTAACCCATTCGTTATCAGCAATGGGGTAAATGAACCCAACCTTGAGAAGTTGCTCTATCTCCTCTTTTACTATTTGTTTTAACTTCGGGTTCAATTGCCTCTGTAGTTGTTTGCGAGGCTTCATGGAGGGGTTCGTGTAAATCCTATGCTAGCATATCCTAGGGTATATTCCAGTTAGTTTAGGGTATGACCATGCAAAGGCTGTTGACCACTTATTTATTACCTTCAGCAAACTTTCCCTTTGCTTGGGTGCGAGCTTTGCGTTGATGATTACCGATTTTCCATTTGTAAGGGTCATGTATTCCAAACCGGTGGGCAACATTTTTAAATCTAGGGGCTCTTGTTTAAACTTCTTAGGAATCTCCAACTTCCCCAAATTAATGTTTTCAGGGTTAAGGGTTGGAAGTTGGCCACAGACCTGCTCAAGTGCATCCATGCTTTCAATGTAAGTACTAGTTATCCCCTCAGTCAGTTCCATGCATGTCATTGAACTGCTCTCTTGGTTAGCCATCAACCATTGGGTATTTTCTTGTTGTGTGGCTACTACATATAGGAACTTTTGTATCTCAATATCATGTGCACACCGATTGCATGCAGGCAATGTTAGACTTCGCATCACCCATGATTTCTGCACGCAATGACACCCTGTGTCACTATATGTGATGCATGGAACTCTCTTCCTCTCAATTTTTCCAAAAGTATTTTTCTTGGATATTTCTAGGGAAAGATTACGGATTCCTAGGTGTGCATTGATTGTACTCAGCCATGCCCTTCCCATTATAATTGGGAAATCTCCTTTTTCATTATTTATTTGGATCACTAGGAAATCGGCTAGATATGACCAACCACCCATAGTGGTAACAATGTCCTCAACTTGTCCCAAAGGAACAGTGATGGACTAGTCAGCCAGCTCTAAGTGAATATTTCTCTTCTTGAGTGGAGGCAGGTTTTAGGTTTTATACAGTTCTTGTGAGATTAAGTTAACTTCGGAACCTGAGCTGAGGAGATCCTTATGGGGTTCATTCCCAGTGACTTGGAGATAAACTAGGGGGACCCCAGGATAAGATAATTTCTTGGGAAGGTGGCTAACCTTGATCCAGTCGGTTACGGTATGTGTTAACATAACCGTATGCATTGGGTGCAATTTCTTGTTCGAAGGGGGTCCCAAAACCTTATTTGGTACGACGGTGTTTAGGTGTTCAACCACTTGTGAGGGTGAGGGCTTAGTTGGATTGTTGGCTTTGAAGAAAGGTTGTTTTGGCATAAAATTATTAGGACCAACTGAGAATTGAGGATTGGAAGCCCTCGTGACATTAGGTTGTTGCGATTGTGTGGGAAATACCCTTAGCGTTGTTGGGGTAGTTGGTTGTGGAGCTACTGGCATGAGAGGTGTGGATGGATTTGGAGGATGGTATTTATGTGGGGTATTCCTTCCTAGAGGGGAAGTCTGGTGATATTCCCAAATTGGATAGTGATGTTGTGGGATTGTGTAACCCATAGGATCACTTGGAGGAATCGGCTGCCGGTAAGGATACTACTATTTCGGCAGTGTTATCCCCCATGAATGTGGGTATTGCCACTGCTAATGTTGTCCAATGGGTTGTGGTGGAGTTCCACTTGGATAATACGTTAAGGGTTGGTGGAACTGTCTTGGGTTACCTTGGGACTAAGGTAACCTATGGGGTGTCTGCCGTTTGTTGAGTCTTGGGTTAAGTGCATACACCCCAGACTCTTGTAGATGTGAGATGATTGGACAACATCCTTTAGGATGGTCATAGTAGTAGATCTCACATCCACCGTCATCATCTGTGTCTATTTCCACAACTTCATCAGATATTGTAATTTTCCCCTTACCCTTATGTGTAGGGCCTGAATTTATTCACTTTGTCTTGTCCTTGTCACTACCTTGTTCATCCTTAGACTCTTCGACAATTTTCAGGACAGTTTCAAGTCTTGAGTCTAAGGAATTCCACAATTGATCCATCTTAGCCAATACTTCTATTGTTAATTTTTGAATTGGCAAGGTTTTTCTATTCACCAACTCTTCAAGTGGTGACTCATCCTCTTCATCGCAAAATTTCACTCCCTTCTTTTGAAGGGAGGGATCACGGTTGTATTCTTCTGCACTTTCCTCTTATGTAGCTCACCTTCTTCTTTTGCTAGTTGTTCCAACAAGCGATGTACTTCATGGGCTTTAAGTTCTGATAATCGCCCTTGGGCATAAGTCCCAAGGTTTCTCCTAGTCTCATACCTTAGCCCATCTAAGATGTGGCGAAGTTGATCCTGCTGAGTGTATCCATGGCCTGGGCAATGATGTAACAATGTGTAGTAGTGGGCCATGGCAGCATCCAAGGATTCATGAGTTCGTTACTTCCATCCTTGGATCTGCTTACGCAAATTAGACACTATGGAGTACATTTGATACTTATTGTTGAAGAGTTCTAGCATCGTACTCCACCTCCTGATGGTTTCCAATTCTAAGGACCGATACCAACTCTCTGCTTCCTTGGTGAGTGTCTTGGGAAACAACTTAAGTTTTTGCCACTCGTTCTTTATGTTTTGCAAGGCGCAGGCATCGTGGAATGCCTGTAAATGATGCTACGGATTAGTGTTGTATCCCCCTTCAAATCATGTGATGTTGTTCATGTCTAAGTGTTTGATCCAACTATCTTTTAAATGCCTTGTGGGGATTCTAACAGCCTCTGTTATGTCAAGCATACTTTAGGTTGCAAGTAGGGGTTCGTCATGATCATCTCTTTCATGACGTCTATGATGTCTTCGTTGTTCCCTACTTTCCCTTCGTTCATACCCTTGTCCTCTCTCTCGACTCTCTCATTGAGGTCTCTCATTTTTCTTACCTTTACCCTCTCCGTTATGCTCGTGATGGTTGCGCCCAGATGTGGAAGGAGAGGGTGAGTGATGAGATGAAGGAGAAGAGGAAGGAGAACCATCACCATGACAATGCTTCTTACGTTCTCGTTGGCTGCTATAGCCTCGATTGTAGTGATGATCTAAGTGCCTGTCCTTATTATGAGTTGTTGTTCCCTCTGTGAACAGTTGGTGTTCATGGGGATCAGAACCAGTGTTATGTATCGTTGAGCGTAGGTTTTGATACCCAACCTCCTCACCATCGTTAGGAGGGGGAACATCATTTGTTAGAGAACCCATTATAATGGGTTCTTCATCTCCTATTTTGCTAAGGACGTGCAGGCCTTTGCCCTTAAACAGTGTATGTTGGCTCTCCTACCTTGAGTCCCTCATACGTTGCAAAGTTGTAGGATAGTAATCCCTTAAATCAAAGTCTTCCACAACGTATTCTGCATATAATTCTATCATGCCAATCTGTGCCAAAGCACGGAGAAGCATGTTTGGGACTGATCGATTTGGAGGTAACACGATGTTACCTTGCAAATCTCTCCAACACATCTGTTCGTCTTGATGAAGAATAAAAGTAAAGTTGGGGATATACTCATCGGGATGAGTATATGTCAACTTATATTGTTGAGGCACCAGATGATTTAGGTTATGTGTTTTTGATCGTCGACTATTTCGTGTATGGTCCTTAGGTGGTGAGTTGCTTTTATTAGAAGAAGACATTGTTTATCAGTGTGTTATTTACTGTTATAAAAATTTTTCTTTTAATTAACCCGAAGGTTCTTTTAGGCTCCCAACGATGTGAGTGATATCCTATGTTTTATTCAGTGCACAAAAACTTAGTCCCCGGCAACAGCACCAATGATGAGTGGCGAGGTACCCCTACACTCAACCATATGAAATGAGCGTAGCATGCGCGATCTGGTCGAACTCCCCCAACTAAGTGCCTACACTTCCCATGGAACACTTAGGGTTAATCATTCGTTGTCTTCCCAGACTTACTTGTAATTGTCATGGTGTATGGTTAAGTAAGTCCAAGGTATATGATTTTTATATTTTTTATGTTTTNTTCCTTGATTATCCGTACACATCCTTAAATGCTCGTAATCAAGTCGTATTCATTCCGCGTTTCTAGCCTAAGTGCAATGAGCATTCGTTTCTTGATTATCCGTACACATCCTTAGATGCTCATAATCAAGTTGTAGTCATTCCGCATTACTAGGAGAGAAGGGTGAGAGAGAAAGCAATAAATAACATTAAATAAAATCCTATTCCATGCACTGCAAGGTTTATCCAGGAAGTTCATCTTTATTTCCGTACACAACTTGTGTTCAGGTACAATGTTGCTCGAATAAAGATCCGTTCACTTTAGGACTCCTACTGCGGGCACATGGAAAATATTCTATCTCTGGAGTGATCAAATTGCTAGAGTTTCCCTACTTCTAGCCTAGGATGATGAAACAAGGGAGAGCTGCCTATTATTTATAGATATGATGGCGCATGCGATATCGTGTACGCGATATTGCAGGGGAGGATGTGATATCATGTACACGATATCGCGAGGGATGCAATATTGCGGCTCATGCGATATCGTGTCCCATCAATCCCTTAGAGGCAATCCAACATCGCCACCATGGTTTTGCCTATAACTTGGCTAGAAGAGATGGCTACTCTATTTCCTATCCCACTTCACCTAACTCTCGTGGCTTGCCTATACCAGCTTTGCCACTCCATGCTGGCACGACCTCTAACCCCAAGTATAAATGCCTTAGGTTAAATCCTTAATGGTTACCTTAAGAGACATGTCCATTATTACAACATGCCCTTTCGGGTCTTAATCACAACTATCCTTTTGGGTCTTATTAAGATAGCAATAACACTTGTTATGAAGAGACACCATCTTCATTAGGTAGTAGCATCATTTGGGAATGGGGACATGACAATCATAAGTGATGAACCTAGTGGTCAAACCAAATGCTCGGGGCATCAGTGTCTCCACTATGATCCTAGCCACATTTCCAAATAGTTGTGACCACAACATCATACTAAAATTCTACAGGATATAGGCATGGAATTCCCTTACTCTTGGCCAAAACCATAGTGAGACCTTGTGCAAGGCCATATCAGGTAAAGGGGTGTTTTCCTTAGGGTGCTTGATGTAGCATAAAATTCCCACTAACTCAACAATGATGAGTATGGGCTTCAAGAAGATCTTGCATGAAAAAGCAAAAATATCATGATCAATTAAAAGTTTTTAACAAGTTTGTAACAACATCCTAGTCAGGGATGAAATTTGCCCCTAGAAAAATCTCTAATGTGTTTATTTAAGTTTTTTCAAAAAATCCATAACAATGTTATTATAACTCATTATAGCCTTATGCATCATAGCCAAAGCATTATAGCCTAGATAACACATCAACCAATACTTAAACAAATTTAAAACCTAGAAAATAGCCAATAGCATGAAGATTACCAAAAATAGTAAAAATTACTTATGACCTTCAAAATCAAATTTAGAGCATTACAAAAATTTTATTTTTAGGCCTCCCCAAGGGCATGGAAATTGAAATGAGAAAACTCTAACTATGTTAATAACAACCATCTCCAAAGGGGCAAAGTGCTACAACCAAAAGTTAGTGTTATTAACATAGTTTAGATCAAAATTCATTAAAAATCCATCCAAGCTATGATTTTAGTGATTCTACCATAGAAGGAATCCTAAAATCATAAGACTTTCAGCCATGGCCATTACAACTAGAAAAATATAACCTTTTTTACATGAAACATAGCCAAAAATAGCAAAACTATAATCGTCAACATAAACCACCTTTCACGTAGGGTTGGGAGAAAATTCACCAAAAATTTGTTTGAGCTTCAAATAGAGTGATTCCACCACCATTTAAAATCTTGAATTGATCCCTACGCATCCATATTTAACAAAAATTTGAAACCCCTAACATTTATTAAAAGAAAATCATTAAATTGGATGAAAATTTGAAAATGGTGCAAATAGCTTTTACACAAGTTTAGTAAAAAATTCGTGAAATATTTATTTCAAAGAAAAATGGAATGATTCCACCTTTTTTGGAAAGTTGAAACCAACATCCACCCAAAAAAAACGAAAAAATAGTCAAAGCCTCTACCGTTTTCTTAGAAAAAAATTGTGAATTTACATGAAATTTTAAAAAAACGGCACAAAAACCTAACCACATAACCTCACTAAAATAACCATAACTTCATCGTTTTAAACCAAAATAAAATGGGACCAAAGACATTGGAAACCTTAAATGTACAGGTACAGACCCATATAACATTATAGTTTAAAAATATGAAGCTGTTGGTTTAGTAAAAAATACACAACATTGCTTGATGTTTTCATCAAAAAAGCACCAAAAATCACAAAAATTCATAAACCTAACTTAATATAGCCATGAAATGAAGCCAATAAAACCAAAAAAAGTTATAACCTTTTAAAAACACACAAAAATAAGGGGGTATGATTTCATTGGAATTAGATTTTGATGAACATTAAAGCCTAGATCTAGGAAACACAGCCCTATCCCCAAAAGTTATGGAAAAAGTAGGAAAACAACAAAAGTTATGGAAAAAGTAGGAAAACAACAAGCCTATTTTTAGAAATCACATCTAACAAAGAAAAAATGGCAAAATAACCTTAGATTTGCATAAAACTATCCAAAACATGAGGTAGGATTTCATTGGAATTTTGTTCTACCCTCTTTATTAGCATAGATCTTAAGTAAACAACCCCATCCTTAGCTAGAAAAAAAAATGGTTAGAATTGCCTACCTTGGGGTAGCCACAAATGAAGATTGAATGGTAATCGGTCTAGGAAGTCTAAATAAATTTTTAGCATTTTCATCTACCTTATGGATTCATGGATTCTTACTCTTTCCTCCACACTACTTGGGTGCCATAGTTACACAAATGTTAGGAACCTCTAGAATCTAGGTGGAATGAAGGTTCTATGTTGGCTAAAGGGAGGATGTGATGATTCCATGCTAAGAATGGATGTTGTTGGCTATAAAAATATCTTCTAGAGCTCTCCATCAATGTACTATTTTCCAAGAGTGAAGATTGTGATTAAAACTTGTAAAAATCAAACATAAAAAACCCAATCTAAACCTAAATGCCCACCTCCAAACCCATGTTGCCAATTTAGTTCACCATAACTCCAAGTGCATTGAAGTGCAAGGGGGAGGGAGGAAGTGTTTTCCATGCTAGGATTGGTGGGAGATAGCTTTAATTTTTAAAATTTAAAATTTTAAGGAGTGGACCCCACCATGCATCTTCCCTATAAGCAGTTTTTAGCCTAGAAACCTTATCAACACTGGTGTTTTAATCCCTTAGATAATTAGAGCCATGTCCAAGCATTAACCCCCATGCATCCACATTGGAGATATCATGCCCAGCATGGATACATGCCTTCCACCTCATAAAACCTTTAAGACCCAACTTTCTTAACATTTTTAGTAGTTATTACTTACCTTTCTCAACCCCAGCCTCTAAAAAGAGGTTAAACCTTATCAAAGGTGGACATTTTGGGTTTCCACACTAGGGCAATGCTACCTAGCATGGAAGAAGGGGGGTAACATCTGTTCTTACCTTCCAACATCCATTTGATCCTTGGAGTGGGCCCAAATGACCTAGAACCCCTAGAATCATCCTAGCAACCTTGGGATCTCACAAAATCCAATTGAAAGTGCTCAAAACCTTGGGATATGGTGGTTCCACACTGGGGGAGGTCTCATCCATGTTGGGCATCCTAACCCTAGCATGAAATGATAGGGGGATGACTAAAATTTCCTAAATTGACTACCTAGTAGCCATATTTCTAGCCTAACACTCCCTCACAACCTCTGGTAGCCTTGTTTGACCTTTAGGCAAGTCAATTTTTCATTTATAGCCTATTCCATGCTGTTGAACCCCCCTCTATGTTGCCTAGCATGGAAACCCAAGGGGTATGTAAGAAAACCTCATTCATGATGGAAAATAAGAAAATAAGAAAATAACCTACTCTAGTGACCCCTAGACCTTTTCAAAACACTCTGGAGCTTTTGAATGCCCCAAAAGTAGTTAATAATGACACAAAAATACCATCCTCCTCTCATCCACATTGGGCTTATCATGCCCAACATGGAAGGAGGGGGTTGATTACATGAGGTACTTAGGGGCCTCCAAATTGGTGAATCTTAACACCAAGCATCGGTTGTCGACATTAGTGATCCTAGAGGTTGACATGCATGGTTGATTAGCTATCAAACTAGCCTAGATTTGACATTCTTAATTCATACACACTAGGGGAGATCTCTTCCATGCTACCCAGCATGGAAACATTATGGAAGTAGCTAAGTAGATTAGTGAGGGGGTCCTAGATGGATGAAATCAATGTCAAGTTATTTTGTGCCAACACTAGAACCTTGATAGCCCTTCTAGAAGCCACAAAAATGCCAAAAATTAATAAAAATAAACCCCATAAGGTTCTTCCATGATGAAGGGGACCTCATCCATGCTGAGCATCCTAGCCCTAGAATGGATGGAGGGGGAAGCCAAAAATGTTAAATTTGCATGAAAATCAACTTCTAGAAGCAACACAACCCTTCCAGAAACCACTAGACTTTCAAAAGTCAACTAAATAATTCAAACTTGCCCTCCTTGAAGTCTCTACATTGAGGGGAACCCCATCCATGCTAAGCATCCTATTCACAACATGGATGGAGGGAGAAAATTCAAGAAACCACATGAAAGCCCTTGAAATGACAAGATTTTGATACTAGGCATCAACAATTAACACTAGCAACCTTAGAGACCCACATGCATGGCTAGAAATAATAAAAAGAAGCAAAAATTAGAGTCCCTTAGTTCTTCCACATCAGGGGCCATCTCTTCCATGCTATCCAACATAGAAAAAAAGGGGAAGCTTAGGATGACTCAAAAAATAACCCTTAGACACCTCAAGCAAACACCAGACAACCTTGTGTGCATCCTAGGACTGTGTTTGCATCTTCTAGAGCCCTCAAACCCTATAAAACTAATCCTAAATAGCCAAAAAGCTATTCCCATTAATCTTCCTAGATAGATCCATGTTGGGCATCCCATACTTAGTGTGCATAAAGGGGGAAAGCCCAAAAACTACTTATTAACACCCAAAACTACCAAAATTTGACCTAAAACCCTAGCCCTTGACCTCGGTAACTCTAGGTTGACATGTATAGTTGATTGTGATCCAAATTAGCCTAGATTTAGGATTCCTATTCCATCCACATTGGAGAAGGTGCCTTCCATTTTTGGTAGTGTGGAAATAGCAGGGTGAAGTTTCCTTTCCACTTTTGATGATAAGATGACACTCCCAAGGACCAAACATCTATGCTGGAAAAGCCTAGGATCTCATAGCCTTAAGATTATTCCTATTTTACTTCATTTTAGCCTTCAAAACTAATTCCCCTTAATCTTCCATGCTAGAGTAACTCCCTTAGCATGTAAAAAAGGGGGTAAAACCTTAGATGCCCTTAAACAACCTCTAAACATGATCAAAATCAACCAAAAACTTGGAAAATCATGACCTATAGCCCTAGGAGCCTAGAAACCTAGTTGATGTGCTTCTAAACCATCCCAAAGTCATAGAACAAGTTCACCCCCATTCTTCCATGTTAGGGCTACCATGATCAACATGGAAAAAGGGGGAGAGGAAATTTCAAATTGTTGTGACACAAAATTAACTCAGATGGTCTTAAAACAAAGCTAGAGGATGCATAACTCCTAGATCTGGGTTTCAGCTTCCAGTTTCACATTCTTTGATCCTATTTTGGCTTGGATTTTAATTTTCCATGCTAAGCCCCCCTTCTTCCATGTTGGCCAATATGGAAATAGGGGGAGGGAATGTTTCAAAATGTGTGTTTTGACCTTTATCAACCTTCAAAGTGCCTAATTTCGATAGGTCTCACCCTCTGCTACTTTAGGAGTACTTTGGAACCTTAGTTTTGGACTTCTAGATGTCACAAAATATAATTTCCTTGGTTTCCACAATGGGGGTCCCTTCTTCCATGTTTCTTAACATGGAAACAAGGGGAACCCAATGTGGAAGCCTTAAAAGCTTTGATTTTTAGGTCCAAACAACCCAGAAATAGCCCTGATTGATGTCCACACTTATATAAAAAACTTGTAGCCCTAAACCATGGCCTAGTAAGGCCTAAAATTGGCGAAACCTAATCTTTTTTGACCAATACTAAGCCAAGTTTCACCATATGTAGCCTTTTTTGCTTAATTTAGCCTTATTACATGATGTTTCAACCTATTTTTTTTTGGATTAGTGTAGCATTGTTGACCTTCTTGACCTAGTATGGCCTCTACATAGCCTTGAATTTTCTTTATTTATCTTTTTATGGCCTTATTTATCTCTATTTAGCTTTTGATTGGTGTCAAATAGTGGGGTTTGACCTTCCGTAACCATTGTTTGGCACCATGTGATCATAGTCTGCTAAGACTTTAAATTGACATCATGGCCCGCTATGAGCTTAAACTAGCATCATGGCTTGCTAAGGCCTAAAACTAGCAAAATCATGAACCTTTTTTACCATTTGTAGCCTCATCTCTCGTACTTTCCTTTGTTTGATCTTTATTTGGCCCTAATTGCACTTTGTTTGGTTGTTTTAAGTCTATTTATAGTCTTGGATGACCTTGTTTGCATTAGAATAACATGTATTTGCATATGTTATAGCATTTTAGCATTTTTTATTTACTTTCACCTAGGTGCCACTTAATATGCTTTTGGTTGACATGAAAGATTAAAGTATGAGTACCTAGAAGTAGATTAGTTTTCCTTTGTGCCTACATGGATCCCATGGTGATGTAGAATAGTATATCAACCTTGATTACCTAGATCTTGAACCTAAGAGTCTTGTCGACTATGTAGCCTTAATAGAGAAACCTCTAGAATTGCTTGAAAGCCTAGTCAAAACCCTTGACTTATAGGTGGGTGACATAACTGAAGACTCTCTAGTTGAGGTTTCCATGACAACACACAATGGTAAGGAGAAAACCCATAAACTAAGTTCCTCACTAGAACCTCAATAGGCTCAAGACATCACCAAGGTCCTACAAGGTAATGTTAAGGCATTCTCCTAGTCATATGAGGATATGCCAAGTCTAGACCCATGTTTGGTACAACACAACATCATACTAGACCCTAGCATTAGACTAGTTAAAAAAAGTGCACAAAATTATAAATGATTTGGCCTTGGTAGTTTTTGATGAGATCTCGAAGCTCTACCAAGTTGGTTTCATTAGTATTTTAGACTACGTAGAATGGATGTTGAACATAGTGGTAGTCCCTAAGAAAAATGGGAGTATCCATATTTGTATTGATTTTTGAGACCTAAATAAAGCAACTATCAAGGATGACTTGCCTCTACATAGTATTGATCAACCTATCGATACTATGATTGGGCATGTCTTATTGTCCTTTATGGATGGATTATCAAGATATAACTAGGTTAGGATCAACCTAGAGAACCAACTTAGCATGACCTTCATGACCTTCATGACCCTTTAGGGTACCTTTTGTTATACCATGATGCCCTTTGGACTTAAGAATGTAGGAGTAACTTACTAGAGAGCCATGACCTATACCTTTAGTGATTACATGCTAGGTTTGCTTAACGATTACATGGATGATACAGCTATTAAGTCTAAAGAGGCTGAAAACCATTCTAATGACCTAGATCTTGTGCTTAAATGATGCCTCAAGTATGAGCTTAGGCTTAATCCTAAGAAATGTATCTTTGATGTCAAGACCAGTAAGATGCTTGGCTTTGTATTTTCTAAAGTAGGGATTTTTGTCGATCCTAATAAGGTTAGGGTCATATCCAAATTAGCAACACCTACCAACCTTAAGGAGCTTTCGGGATTACAATGTAGACTACAGTTTATTCATAGGTTTATTGATAGACATATGGATAAACTATAATCCATTAAACACTTGCTTAAGAAAGGGATTCATTATGAGTGGATTGCATAATGCTAAGAGACCTTTGAAAACCTTAAGCAAGAGTTGGCACGACGACCAATGGTCTATCCTCCATAAGAGGGTAAACCATTTTACATCTACCTTGCCATCTTTAACACATCCAATGCCTCTCTACTTTGTGAAAAATGTGATGATGGATCAAAGATGCCAGTATACTACCTTATCCATGCATTAGTTGTCCATGAAACCCAATACACTAAAGTAGAGAAGTAATTGTTTGGAACTAGTCTTCTCATTGAAGAAGTGGAGACACTACCTCTTCAGAAACCAAGTCAACATCATTTACAAAGATAATGTGCTCTGAGCCATAATGGTCACCATCTACAAAAGTAGCTATATAGCCCAATGAAAAGTCATAATAATAGATTTTGACCTTTATTACATCCCTCAATCCTCAACAAAAGGTTAAGCTATAGTTGTGCAACTTACTATTTTGCCTATTGATGACCAAGCAACCATAGATCCTGAGTTCCCTAAAGAGCACATTAATGCAATTAACTAAGTACCCGAGGGCTATCAGACACCTATCATTTTGAGTTTTCATGTTCCAACAACATCATGGAATATGAGGGTTCGATCAGAGGGATGATGGTAGCTTGTGACCTAGGAATTAGACACTTAATGATTAAAGGCCATTCACAACTTGTGGTTAACCAAGTAAACAAAGTCTATGCATGTAAAGCCAAACACTTGCAACTTATTGTGACTTAGGGAAAAAATTATTACAACAATTTACAAATGCTGATATCCAACACATGCCTCGAAATGAGAACATCATAGTTGATTCAATTGCAATGTTAGCCCTCAGTGTGATGCCAGATGTGTTTAATAAGTTGCCCACCTTAACCATGGATTGTGCTATTCCTATCATGCAGAATGTTGAGGATACCTTTATTGCCATAGTTCATACTAATCTTGCTAGGGAGTGGTATGATGATATCAAGTTTTACCTTATGCATGGTGAATCTTCACAAGGCTTGACTATTGCTCAAAAGGATGATGTACACAAATGATCAAAGCAACATGTCATCATAGGTGATAACACATTATGTTGACTGTAATAAAATGGCATGTTACTAAAGTGCTTAGGTAAAATCAAAGCTAGAACAGTGCTAGAGGAAGTTCATATGGGGTTTGTGAGGGACATATAGGACCTAGAGCTATGGCTATTAAGATTAGAAAATTAGGCTTTTACTGGTCCTATATGGAAAGCGATTGCCTAAAAAAGGTGAAGCAATGTAACACATGCCAACAACATAGCAACCTTATACACATACCACTAACCAAGTTTCATACAACTTAGATCACATGGCCATTTCAATGATGGTGGTTGGATATCATTAGACCTATAATACCTAAGTCTTACATAGGGCATAGCTTCATCATCACCACAACTAAATACTTTACTACGTGAGTTGAAGCTATTCTCCTAAGGAAGAGTACATTTGAAAAATTCTATAAATTTATCCTGGATAACATGGTAACCCATTTTGGCATACCCATGACCATAGTTACAGATAATGGACCATAATTTAGTAGTTAAGAAACAAAGAATTTATATCATGACCTAGGTGAAACACCACAAAATTTTGCATGTTATAACTAAATCTTCATCATGTAGCTTTCACCCCATGAAACCCAAGGAAAAATTTCATTGTAAATCTGAAAACTATAATTCACAATGGGAAATTTCACATACTTTATACTTTTGGGGCTGAAAAATGCATCATAAGCGGTCAAAGAATCATTCCCCAAGTGAAAAAAGTTACCTAGTGTCTATATTTGGGCTTTGGGGAGGGGGTGTCAAAAATGCCTTTTGGAATTCCAAAATAGGTAATTTGATGGGTTTTATGGGGGGTAAGCATTTTTCTACATTGGAAACACATGTAGGGGGGTTCGATCTCACCTACTCCTAGCATGGAAGGGT
>MNCI01035832.1:786632-817734 GCA_015680685.1 Gnetum montanum
TGACCATAAAACTAGTCAACGCAGGTCTAAAAAGACCCATTGAATTCTAATGATAGCCCTTATGTTATTTTAGCATTCAACATTGATGATAATTGGAGACCTGCAAGAGAACCATTCATGATCCAAGTACCCATCTACAATGAAGGGGCTTCTTCAACTTCCCATAGCTCAAGATATCCCTTCGTTGTGAGAGTACCATCATGAATGCTTCCAAGAGAACATTTTGTCATCAAGGTCTCTCAACCTAATACAACCCAAATAGCCATAGTGCTAACAACTACACAATGATCCCCTATGGTGGCCAATGCTATCACCTCTTCCTTACAACCAATAGCTAACGACCAAAAAATTTCAGCCAACCAAAGGAAGAAGCATAAGCAAAAGCTTGACAACAAGGGAGACAAGCAGACGGAGGCACAAAAGGAAGTGGGTTCACTGAAGCCCACTTCCATTTTTGCTATACCTATGACCTGTTTTGCCCTATCCCCTTCAAACAACAAGCCATAGGAGGACACTAAAGCCCACAACCAAAATAATCAAAATGAGCTACAACAGCCATAGCCTAAAGCCAAAGTTTGCATCTTGGGACACATGGAGGAAGTAAAGCAAAACTAGGGTGATAAGTCCATGACCAACAACAAAAACTTCCTTAGTGAAATGGATGAAGTCAAGTAATCCCTCAAGTAGAAAAATACTACCTTAAGCTTATATGACCTAATCATGACTTTTGCCACCCATTGTTGGGTGCTAGTCAAAATGTTGACCTCCATACCTATTAGTGGGGATATTCTTGTTAATGAGAAAGCCATCCATGCAGTGATGATTCCTCCCTCACTAGGGGAGGAGAAATCAACACCCTTGACATTTTGCAATAGCGAAGTTAAGGTTAATCCATAGAATGGTAGGGTGACCAACCCCTCTATTCATAACCATACACATAGGAAAATTTAAAATACATTGGGTGCATGTTGATGATGGAGCTACAATTAACATCATCCCATGCACCATTGTCGAAATCTTGGGCTTAACGGAGTAAGTACAACCTATGACCACTATAGCTCTTAAGTCCTTCAATGGATTGAGAGTTGTCATCAAGGGGTCTATCTCCTTGGATTTTGTAGCTGGAGAACAATTTCCTATAATTGCAAACTTCTTGATGGTGGAAGAGACACTAGGATTCAACTTGATCCTAGGAAGATCTTTCTTAGCTCAATTACAAGCTATCTCTTCACCCATCCATTAAGAAATTCACCTTCCTTATAAGGGAGGTGAAATCATCATTCATGGTGACAACGTGGCTCCCCTAGCTATCAACAATGTGGGCATATAATTGGGGTCTAAAGTGGAGCTTCAAGAAGAATCTCCTAGCCATGAAGAGCAAAAACCCAAGACAACCAACAATGACAACAAGCAGCAATGTGATACACTATGGGATGAACTCCCTTTCAACATAGCAAGTGAAGGGGATGGTGTGTACAAGCTTATGCAAAGATTAGGAAGAGTCTACATAAGTGAAGTTTACCTTAACCTCCCCATTCCTCTATGACCAGATGCAATGATAGCCAAATAGCCTTATTTTTTTTGCAACTTATTATATCTTAATTAATTAATTTATGTAACCTATGCATGTAGCCTAAATTTATTTTCATTATTACTTATTTGTTATAACCTTTCTTTATTTTTACTTATGTTTTAAACATTAGAAAAGTGTCTCTTTCAAATAAGGCCCACTAAGGCCTAAAATTGACACTATGGTTTTCTATGATCTTAAACTAGCATTATCGTCTGCCAAGATGTTAAACTAGCACCTATGTCCACTAAGACGTTAAACTAGCATTATGGCTCACTAAGGCTTAAAACTGGCACTATGGCCCACTAAGGCCTGAAACTGACACCACAGCCTGCTAAGGCCTAAAAATGGCACCACGGCCCTTCAAGGCCTAAAACTAGCACCACGGCCCTTCAAGGCCTAAAACTAGCACCACGGTCCACTATGACCTTAAACTAGCATCAATGTTCACTAAGATGTTAAATTGGCACTATAGTCTACTAAGACTCTAAACTGGAAATATGACTTGCCATGGCCTTGAACATGGAAAAACTATATAACTTGTGCTTGCAATGGCCTAACACTAGCAAACATCTCTTTTATTACCATATCTCTCATTACATGGCCTATTATCACATCGATTAGCTATTTGATTTTATAACCAAAAACATCAACATAGCCATTTTCAATGTTTACAACGTTTACTACTATAAATGCATATAGCTAGAATAAAACCAATATTTGAGTTAAATTTCCATAACATACATAGTCATTGCTACACTATATGGAAAGACTATCAAAAAATAACAATCGTCCATAACACAACCTTGGCTAACCATAGCTATCAACATGAAAACAAAAACAAATAGCCAACTGATTAAACTAAAGGAGGCTACTAAGTGGCATCTGGAGGAGGAGGTGGTAAATCATTCTCATCCTCACCACTAGGTTTGCCAATGTCTCTTGAGGCCTAAAATGCAACAACATATAGCTAGTTAGTAATCCATAGCCAAAATCACAACTTAAAACAAAGACTAAAACATAGAACATATCAAACTTGCAGAGAGTACAATTTCATCACTTTTGGGGGTAGATGGAAAAGGTCTTCCTCCAAATGATCAAGGATCTAGTCCTTCATCATGTTGACCCAATCAACATCCCCAAGATCAACATAAAAAAGAATGCTGGATCTATTTATAGGAGTCCAAGTAGGAGGCTAATGAGTAACAGTAGCTATAGTTGTCTCACCCACAATGGTAGTAATCTAAAGAGTAGGGGATTGCTCCACCTTGAGAATTCTTTCAAAGAGTTGGTAAGCACTCTCTACTTGGATCTCTTGAATGAACAACTCTCTCTTGTGCCATTCAATTGACTCTTCCCTAAGCCATTGACCTTATATTGATGCTTTTGGACCTTTTGTGTCTTACCCCATTACAAGACTCAAGCATAGTAATCCTTCTAGTCCTTAACCTTTTGGGAGATGAGGTCCATTTACATATGTTGTCCCACCATCTCTTGTAGAACCACTACTTTGTCTTGAATGACATGCCAATAGTAAGCCCATGTGATCTCCTTAGTCCGTAACTCCCTTATGTTAGCCAGTTGGGCTTCCACAAAGGCTTTACGGTCTCAAAGATTCCTAATCATATCCTCCTACCTTTGAACCTTTTCCGTCAAAGCCATAACTTCCTGCAATATGGATTCATTGGACCTCTCTAGTTTCCATGAGGCTTTTATGCATGACATTGCTAAATTAATGGCAGTGTTGTATAGCTTCATGGGTATACCAAAAACATCATAGGGAAGTCTAGGCAAGAAATCTACCTCCCTGTCCTTGTTGGAATTCCAGTCCATGGATGGTATTACAAAAAGCATAAAATGCAACCATAAGACACAACCATAAATAGCCATAATGCAAATAGGGCCTATAGCCAAAGCACATAAAACAAAATCGTTACCTATCTTAGTTGCAACTTGATGTAATTGATCGATGATGTCCTTAGCCATCTCATGGAGGAACTCCACTTTGTCTAGAGTCTCTACCCATGGTTTTGCATGAAACTCAGGGATGGGAGCTTGCATCGATGGCTCAAAAACTATTATAAGCATAACAATCATCGAAAGGCTAGGATAACAACCAAATATAACCAATAAGATATGACAAAAATAGTGAGGCATAAGCATACCTACCTCCTCCTCCTCCTCCTCCTCCTTTGGGATGATGATGGGAGAGGTACCTAGGACTACCTCACCAAACAAGGCATCTAAGTCATCTATATATATGTTAGCAAGTCCTTCAACCATTGATTGCTTTAGGAGTGCCTCTTTTGCACACCTTTGTTCTGCCTTCATAGTAGCTTGGGCTGCTATAACCTGACACTTGTCTACAACCATAGCACATAGAAAACCGATTAACACATGAAACAATAAAATGGCCATAAAATTTTAAAAACATGAAATAGCCAAGGTTTAACAAAGCATACCTATAACTGCCTATTGTGATGGCATAAGCTTAAACTTAAGCTTCTTCAGGGCAAGGTAATCTGATGCTAGGGGTGCCTCCTCCATAGGCCTCTTAAGTTTCTCTCGAGCTGCCCCTTCAACCTCCATGCACCATCATTTGGCATCCTGAACACTAGTAGGAAATGAGAGGCTCATCATCATCAATACTATCAGGAGACTTGTACTACCTAACATCAAGATTCTTAGTGATGATGGATAATGTCCCATCCACCCCTTCTAGTGGGTTCTGGGCCTACACTATTAGATAAATATGTTTCATCCAAGGCCTAGAAAGTTGGCTTGGGTCTTGGAAAACCCATCACCCATTCCTATACATCACCAAAAACTCTAGAAACCTCTTTAGATAACCTAAAAAAAATGCAAAGTGCATATGGATTATTGTAGAGGTGTCAGCATAGAGTTTAAGAATCCCCTTTCAAAGCCTAGTAGCCAATGCAGTAGCCCAATCAAATTTGATACCCTCCATCAAAACCTTCTTAAAGGTCCACCCTTTTGCTAGCTTGATTACCTTCTTTTGTGATAGTAGTTTGGGAAATGCATGACACCTAAACAAAGGATATGATTCCTTTGCATCAGAGTTTGTGAGGCTATCCATCAAAATTCTAGAATGACCCATGTTGACATCAAGCCACTTTATAACTTCCTTGAAATGGCCTGATTTCCTCACTATCCTAGTGGCAACCTTTTCCCCATCAATAGAGACACCAAACAAATCATGAAAAAGGCCAACACCAATATCAATGTTTACCTTAACACCTCAGATGATGGTACTAAAGTGACCAACCTCCTCATCAAAGTAGTCAATAACATGCAACATCTTCATAGTATGAATGGAATAAATAGGTGCCAAAAATACAACAAGAAAAACAGCATGCTAGATGTTTTCTTGAATGTATCCATGCACCAATCTCTTTAGCCACTCCTATGTTGATGTCGCATGTATCCTCATGACATGAGCTTGAAAGTGATATAGTGACATTAGTTAAGGTGGAAGGTCCTATGAAGAAATAACCAATAGTTAGCATCTATTTGAGCAATTTCAATAACCAAGAAGAACAATAAAACACTTAAAGCCATAAAAAAATAGGAGATATATGTTCACCTTTACTTTTCTTTTGTGGTGCAGAGGTTCTAGCTACAAGGGCCCGATCCATGCTATTGGCATCTACACACTAGCTGTGCATTGTCTTATCATCCTTGCACTTCTTGTATACCATGTTTAACTTGGTGGAATATTCATCAAAGTCCCCTCTTAACTATTCATACATAGTAGCTCTAATTTGGGGACTCTTGGTGAATTTGTCCAAANCTATTCATACACAGTAGCTCTAATTTGGGGACTCTTGGTGAATTTGTCCAAAGTAGTTTGAGCCACTGCCAAGATTTGGTCGTTTACAATCAAGCCTTGCTTGTTGACCTTATACCTGCAAGAAGTTAAATTAGTGGAGTTAGGAAAGGTAATTAAGCCAAAAAATAAAAACATTACAATAACATTACAATAATAATGTTTACCCTTGTAGATGATACATGGTGCCAGGTGGGTTTTGGAATAATGTGTGGGCTCTATGTACCACCATTAGGGTATTGTTAGTATTTTATTGACTATACTCTGGCATTGTTCAGATATTTGGCAAGTAGCATGAACTTATGGCATTTGTGTCTCTTCCTACAATCTTAGGAACTAATTTATTGGTAATATACCTAGTAATTAGTCTAGATGCTCAAGGAAATAGGGTCTTCACAACAACCTTGGCTACATCCGTAGCCAAGTGTGACCACACCATCACACTAAAGTTCCTAAGGAGGTAGGCAAGGAAGTCCCTTCCCCTAGGCCAAAACCACAACAAGAGCTTCCCAAGAGGCATGTCATGTTGTGGAGTATTGGTTTTGGGATGGCCAATGTAGCACAAAATGCCTACTAGCTCCACTATGATGAGAATAGGCCTCAAGAAGACCCTGCATAAAACAAGGTAAAAATAATGTGACCAATTACAATTTCTTAATAGATTAGGAAAAAAACTAGTCTGAGGTGAAACTAGCCTTTGTAAAAATATCTAAGGTGTTTATTTAATCAGCTTAATAAATTCCATAAAAAGGCACTATTACAACCTTTCAAAAAAAAAAATCTAGTCAGAGGTGAAATTAGCCTTTGTAAAATGCTCTAAGGCATTTATCTAAATTAGCCTAAATAAAAATCATCACAAACTTACATAATCTTGCATCATGACCAATTGGAATCAAATTTAGAAAAACTTCCTAAGTAAGAGGTGAAATTAGCCTCTATAAAAAGCTCTTAGATGCTTATCTAAATTAGCTTGAGAAATTCCATAAAAGCATTATTACCATATTTCATAGACTTTATGGCCAAAACACCATATCCAAAACTATGTCTTAGTCTAAATTATGCATAAATTTAGAAAAAGCATCTAAATCATGCATAAATTTGGAGAAAAGCAAGCATAAGTTTAGAGAAAGCATATCTAATTATGGAAAGCATGCATAAATTTGGAAAACATATCTAAAATATGCAAAAATTTAGAAAAAGCATGAAAAAGCCATGAAGCCATAAGAAAATATTATTTAAATAGAAAAATATTTTACTCCTCTAGAAAAAGAAAAATTAAGCATATCAACCACTTCCATAACCTTAACAAAAAATTCATAAATAATTCATTTTAAGTTCAATCAGAGTGATTCCACCTCCATTGGAAAGCTAAAGCCAAAAAATATGCCTCCATGACTAGAAAATAGCAAAAACCTTCACCATTTTCTTATGAAAAGTTAACAAATCTATATGAAATTACAAAAGTGGCACAAACAACCTAACTATGCAATGTTAGGAAAATAGTCATAACTCCCTTGTTTCAAAGCTAAATTAAATGAGACAAAAACCATTGGAAATATCTAAAAAAGGGCTATAAACTCATAATTTTTAATTTCACAAATATTCAACCATTGTACCAAGAAGAAAATACACAACTTGTCTTGCTTTTTTATAACAAAACCTTAAAAATCCCAAAGCCTAAATTTCACATAGCCATTAAAATTGTCAAAATATCCAAAACCCTTACAACCCATTTAAATTCACATCAAAATAATGGGGTATGATTTTGTTAAAATTTAATTTTAACAAATCCTAAGGCCTAGATCTTCAAAAAATGGCCATACCCCAAGATTCTGAGAAAAAAAGCACAAAACAACAAGTCCTATATTCAAAATCAAATCTGCAAAAGCTAAAGCAATAAAACAACTATAGACCTACATGGGAGTAGCCAAAATAGGAGGTGGGATTTTGTAAAAATTATAACTTAATCCTCCCATTAGAGTAGATCTAAAAAAATGACCTTAACACTTGGAAGGCAAAAAACTAGAAAAAGCCATGAAAACAAAGGTAACAATAGGTAGAATTGGCTACCTTGGAGTAGTGAAAGATGGGGCTTGGATTGAAATAGGCCTTGGAACCTATGAAAATTTCTTGGAATGCTCATCCATCATTTTGATCATGGGGTTCTTACTCTTTCCTCCTTGTTTGGACACCATGATAGGCTCAACATTGAGAAAGATGAAAATTAAGAAAACATGAGAGTTCTATGTTGGCTACAGGGGAGATGGAAGGCTTCCACACTAAATATTGGTTGTGGCTGCCATAGTAATCTCTATAAAAGCTCTTATCCAATGTATTATTGCTAAAAGATAACAATTATGATCTAAGTTTGCAAAATTTAACTTATAAAACCCCTAGACCCTGCCAAAATCCTCTAGAGCTTCTAGAAGCCCCAAAATGGGTTAAAAATGGCACAAATCTATCCTCCCCCTCTCATCCATGCTAGGGTCATCATTACTAGTATGGAAGAAAAGGGAGGAGGTTGCATGTGACATGTAGAAGCCTTCAAACTATTAAATCTTAACACTCAACATTGACCATTGACATCGGCAACCCTGAAAGTTGACATGCATGGTTGATTAGTTGCAGATCTAGCATAGATCTAACTTTCTTAATTTAAGGGACCTCTTTCATGCTAAGCCTTCCACTGTTAGTGTGGAAAAAAAAGGGATGCTTGAAAACCCCCTCACAGCCCCCAAACGATCAAATCTTGACCTTAGGCACTAATGACCAACATTGGCAACCCTGTGAGCACTCATGCATGGACAAATTGACCCAAAAAAATGAAAAATATTTCCTTCAAATTTTTCATGTTGAGCATGGAAGCCACAATATGGAAAAAGGAGAGATGGGGAAGCCCCAAAAATGCCTTATGACCCTTGAAATAGACAAATTTTAGCGTTATATGGTAGCATGTGACCTCGGTAACCTTAGGGGCCTCCATGCATGCCCGAAAACAACCAAAAGTGATCAAAATGATTTTCCCCGAATTTTCCATACTAACCATGGAAGCCTCAACATGGAAAAAGTGGGGGATGTCTAAAAATTTTCCCCGAATCTTTGAGATAACCAAATTTTGACATCAGATGTTAGTAGTCGATGCTAGCAACCTAGGAAGCCTACATGCATGCCTGAAAATGATCAAAAAAGGTCAAAAATATTTTCTCCCATTTTTCCACACTAAGTGTGAAAGTCCTAGCATGGAAAAATTGGGGAAGTTCAAAAAATTCCTTATCAACTTTGAAACAATGAAATTTTAACATCAGGTGTTAGAAGTTGATACTTATGACCTTGGAAAATTGCATGCATGGCTGAAAGTGGTCAAAATGACCAAAAAAAATTTCCCCCATTTTCCCACATTGATCATGGAAGCCTAAACATGAAAAAAGGTGTAGAAACCCAAAAAAAATTCATCAACCTTCAAGATAACAAAAGTTTGACACCAGGCATTGACCATCATCACCAGTAACCTTAGAAGCCCACATGCATGATCAAAAGTGATCATAAAGCATAAAAAAGCTTTACCTCAATTTTCCATGCTAATCATGGAAGCCCTAGTGTGGAAAAAGGGGGTGAGTTACAAATCCCTAAAAAAACCTTTAAAATGACCATTTTAGCTCCAAAACCTAGTCCTCAACCCCGACAGTCCTAGAGGTTGACATACATGATTGATTGATGTTAAAATTAGGTTAGATCTAAGTTTTATGGTGTCTCAATGTTCTGAATTCCTCCCTCCATGTTTATCAACATATAAATTATGGGAGAAACCCATTTGGAGTCCATACACGCCTTAGAATAGCATTTACTAAAGTTGTCTATGTTCTAGGACCCTGTCAGATTCATTTGTAGCTTTCAAACTTTAAGAAACCGATGTCATAAGGTTAAAAATCCATTTCCCATGTTTTTCATGTTTATCTATCTATCCTTAGGATGGAAATAATGGGGGAAGTCCAAAAAACACTTAGAAGTACTCAAAATTGCCAAAACGTGACACCAAACCTTAGTCCTTGACCCTAGTAGTCCTAGAGGTTGGTTTGAAAAGTTGATTGAAGTTAGAATTGGTCTATATCTAAGTTGAATAATCCTTACATGGCGCGGGTGGTATCCCCAATGTGGAAACTCTAAGGGGAACTTGTTTGAGGCTCCTAAACACCTTATAATGCCATCAAATGACATTTCATGCACTCTAGGACCCTATCTACATCATTTGGAACCCTTAAACTTCAAAAAAATAATCTTGAATGACAGAAAATTAGACTATCAAATTAGACTATCTACATCTCTATCCCTATCTTAGAAGAAAGGGGGAAGCCAAAAAACCATGTAGGAATGCCCAAGACTATCAAATTTTGACATGGATCTGTAGCCCTTAACCCTGGCAACCCTAGGAGGTAACATGGATGGTCGATTGTGATATAAATTGGCCTAGATCTAAGATTCTTGCTTCTTCCACATTAGACTAACTTTCCCAACATGGAAACAAGGCAAGGGAGTTGTGTTTCCACTTTTGGAAGAAAGATGGCACTCCCGGAAGCCAAAGATCTACACTAGAGAAGCCCAAGATATTGTAGCCTTAATATTTCAATTATTTGACCTTGTTTCAACCTCCAAAACCTATTCCCCCCACCCCATTCTTATATTCTAAATTAGATCCCCCAATGTGGAGATAAGGGGAAGACATTAAGTTCCCTTAAAAACCCTTCAAACATGCCCAAAATTAGCTAGAAACTTGCAGAATTGAAGTTTGTAGCCCTAGGGGCCTAGAAACCTAGTCAAAGTGTCCAAAAATAACTCTAACACCATCAAATAGGTGTCCTCCTACTTTTCCACACTAAGGATATTGTGCCTAGTGTGAAAGAAAGGGGGGGGGGGGGGGAAGTCATTTCAACACCTATTGACACTCAAAAGGGCCTTAAATTTCCTCGAAATGAAGCTAGAAGAAGCACAAGCTCCAAATATGGACTCTAGCCACCTATTTGAAAATTTTTTACATTATTTTTGCTTGGATTTTGGTTCCCCATGCTAAGCCCACTCCTTTCCACGTTGGCCATCATGAAAACAAGGTGAGAAGGCTTTAGAACTTACTTTTTGGCCTTTATAAACATCTGGGGAGCCCAATTTTGATGGATTTGACCTTGCACCACCTTGGGAAAGTCTTGAGACCTTAATTTTTGACCTCTAAGAAACTTGAAACATATTTTCCTTAGTCTCCATACTAAGGGTCATTGTTTCCACATTGAGCCCAACATGGAAGCCTCAAAACACTTGATTTTTGGGTCTAGACAGCCCAGAAACAACCCTAATTGATGCATGAACTAACCTAATAGTGCTATAGCCTCAAAACATGGCCCACTAAGGCCTAAAACTAGCAAAACCTAGCCATTTTTATCCATATTAGGTAAATTGTATCATAAATAGCCTATTTTGCTTGATTTTTGCCTTATTGCATAATGTTTTGGCTTGTTTTTGGACTTATTTTGCCTTGTGGACCTTTTTGACCTTATATGACCTTTATTCAGAATTATATGTTCTTTTTTTGTCTTATTACAATTCTATTTGCCTTTCTTTGGCCTTTAAATGGTATCAAATAGTGAGGTTTGACCTTCCCTAACCATTGTTTAACACTACATGACCATGGTTCACTAAGGCCTTAAACTAGCATCATGGCCTACTAAGGCCTTAGGCTAGCAAAATTATGACATTTATTGATCATTTGTAGCCTTAATCCTTATACTTCCCCTTGTTTGACCTTTATGTGACCTTTGTTCACCTCTATTACACTTTTCCGAATTGACCTGATCTCACTGATGACCTTGGATGGCCTTGATTACATTAGATTTACATGTGTTTTATGGTATTTTAACATTATTTATTTACTTTTACCTAGGTGCCACTTAATATGCTTTTGGTTGATATGAAGAATCAAAGTATGAGTACCTGGGAGCAAATTAGTTTGCCTTTGTGTCTACATGGACCTCATGGTGATATTAAATGGTGTATCAACCCTAATTGCCTAGATCTTGAGCCTAAGATTCTTGTAGACCACGTAGCCTCAATAGAGAAACCTCTAGAATGGCCTATAAAACTAGCCAAAACCCTTGACTTAGAAGCAGAAGACATAATTGAAGATTCTCTAGTTGAGGTTCCTATCACAACACATAGTGATGAGGAGAAAACCCTTAAACTAATCTCCTCACTAGAGCCTCAGTGTGTCCAAGACATCACCAAAGTCTTATAGAATAACATTAAGGCATTCACCCTGTCATATAAAGATATGCTAGGCCTAGACCCTTGTCTAGTCTAGCACAACATCATACTAGATCCTAGCATTAGACTAGTTAAGCAAAAAGTGTGCAATATTAGACCTAATTTGGCCTTGGTAGTTCACGATGAAATCTCAAAGCTCTACCAAGCAAGTTTCAGTAGGGTTGTTGATTACACAGAATGGGTATCAAATATAGTGGTAGTTCCTAAGAAAAATGGTAATATTTGTATTTGCATTGATTTTCAAGACCTAAATAAAGCAACCATCAAGGTTGACTTTCCTTTAACTAGTATTGATCAACTCATTCATACTATAGTTGGACATGCCTTATTGTCCTTTATGGATGGATTCTTGGGATATAACCATATTAGGATCAAGCTAGAGCACCATCTTAGTATAGCCTTCATGATCCCATGGGGTATTTTTTGTTATACCATGATGTCCTTTAGCCTCAAGTATGCTTGAGCAACATACTAGAGAGCCATGACCTATATCTTCAATGATTACATGTTAGATTTGCTTAATGATTACATAGATGACATAGCCGTGAAGTCTAAGGTGGATGATGACCATGCTAATGACCTAGATCTTCTATTTAAATGATGCCTCAAATACAAGCTTAGGCTTAATCCTAAGAAATGTGTCTTCAGTGTCAAGACCAGTAAGATGCTTGGCTTTGTAGTCTTTGAAGTAGGGATACACATAGATCTTGATAAGGTTAAGGTCATATCCAAATTGGTAGTACCTACCAACTTTAAAGAGCTTTGGGGGTTACAAGGTAGACTATAGTTTATTTATAGATTTATCACTAGGCTTATGAATAAGTTACAACCCATGCACCACTTACTTAAGAAAGGAGTTCACTATGAGTGGATAACTCAATGCCAAGAAGCCTTTGAAAACCTTAAGCAAGAGTTGACACAACTATTGACAGTCTATCCTCCATAAGAGGGTAAAATATTTTACATTTATCTTACCATCTCTAATACATCCATTGCCTCTCTAATCTATTAGAAATGTGATGATAGAGTAGAAATGCCTGTATACTACCTTAGCCATGCATTAGTTGTCCATGAAACCCAATACATTAAAGTGGATAAGTACTGTCTAGCACTAGTCTTCTCTTTGAAGGAATGTAGACACTACCTCTTTAGAAGCCAGGTCAACATAATTTGGAAGGATAACATACTTAGAGTAATAATGACCAACATCTACAAAAGTAGATGTATGGCCCAATGGAAAGCCATAATTGTAGAGTTTGACCTCCATTATGTATCTCAATCCTCAAAAAAAGGTTAAGATATAGCCATACAACTCATAGTTTCACCTGTTTATGACCAAGCATCCATATACCTTGAGTTCCTTGATGAACACATTAACATAGTTGGCCAAGTGCCTAAGGGTTATAAGGTAGTCATGAACTTTGACGGGGCTTCAACCGCCCATGCGTCCAATGCTGCTGCCATCATAACATTTCCATCTAGTGAAATCCAATCCTTTGCCTATTGTTTTGGATTCCCATGTACCAAGAACATAGTAGAGTATGAAGGTTTGATTAGAGGAATAATGGTAGCTCATGACCTAGAAATTAGATGCCTAGCTAGCAAAGGCAATTCACAACTTGTGGTTAACCAAGTAACCAAAGTGTATGCATGCAAAGCTAAGTAGTTACAACCTTACTATGACCTAGGGAAGCAATTATTACAACAATTCATAGACATTGATATCCAAAAAATACCTTGAAATGAAAACTCCATACCTGATGCAATTACATCATTAGCCCTTGGTGTGATGCCAGATGTGTTTAGCAAGTTGCCCATCGTAATAATGGATTGTGCTACTTCGATCATAAAGAACACTAAGGATACCTTTGTGGTCATTGTTCATACTGCTCCCATCAAGGAGTGGTATGATGGTATCAAATTTTACCTTATGCATGGTGAATCCTTACAAGACTTGACTACTTCTTAGAAGGACACCATACGCAAGCGATCGAAGTAGTATGTCATTGTAGGTGATATCACATTATGTTGACAATCCTATGATGGCATATCCCTAAAGTTCTTGGGTAAAATCAAAGTCAAAATAATCCTCGAGGGGGTTCACGAAGGAATTTGTGAAGGGCATATAGGACCTAAAGCCATGACCACTAAGATTAGATTGTTAGGCTACTGTTGGCCCCACATGAAAAATGATTGCCTATAAAAGGTTAAGCAATGTGACACATGCGAATGATATAGCAACTTGATACATGTATTACCAACTAAGTTACATACAACCTAGATAACATGGTTGTTTCAATGATGGGGGTTAGATATCATTGGATCTATAACACCTAAGTCTATAGTAGGACATAGCTTCATCATCACTACAACCAAATACTTTACCCAGTGGGATAAGCTTATTCCCCTAAGGAAGACCATGTCTAAACAAGCTTGCAAATTTATCCTAGACAACATTATAGCTCATTTTGGCATACCCATGACCATAGTTATGAATAATGGACCTCAATTTAGTAGCCAAGAAACCAAGAATTTTTGTCACAACCTAGGCATTAGGCATTCTTTCTTGTCATCTTGCTATCCTCAAGCCAATGGACAAGTAGAAGTAAGCAACAAGGCCATCATCAACTTGCTCAAGAAGATGCTCACCAAAAACAAGCAGAAGTGGCATGAGTGGCTTGTCCATGCACTATTGACATATAGAAAAACATATCGCATAGCAACCAACATAACCCCTTATAACCTTATTTATGGTTTTGAAGTTGTTTTACCTCTTGAATTATAAGTACCATCACTTCGAGTAGCCTTGATTAACTTCATCAATGATAAGCAAAGGAGTTGTAGACAATAGTGTTGGATTCAGTGGAGAAGCAGTGTATGCAAGCGCTTACTCACATTGAGAACTATTAAGAGAGGTAGAAGTGACAACATCACCAAAACCTAACCATGTGTAAGATTACGAAGGGGGACCTCATCCTCAAGGCCATTTGTGAACATGTGAAAAAATTTTCAGCCAACTGGGAAGGGCCCTTCCATGTCACCAGAGCCTATGGAAATGGAGTATTTAGAATAGCTGACATGGATAGGAATGAGTTGGCCAATCTAATTGATCATTCCTATTTGAAGCCATACTACATGTAGTTGACAAACATAAATAAGCAAGCCTACTTTCAATGATCCACTATGACCTTAAACTATCAACACGGCTTGTCGGGGCCATAAATTAGTACAATGGCCTACCACAGCTTTAAACTAGCAACATTAGTGACCTAGATATCTTGATTCTCATGTGGCCTCTATGCATTATAGTGTTATAATATGTAGTGGTGTTTTGTATTCTTTGTTGATGCCTCTTAGGTCAATCCTCTAGGCACCAACAAAGAGGGGCCATTGAAACACCACAAAATGTTGCATGTTATAACCAAATGTTCATCATGTATGTTTCACCCCATGAAACCCAAGGTAAAATTTCATTGTAAATGTGAAAATTGTAACTCACAATGGGATTTTTCACATACTTTATTCTTTTGGGGCTAAAAAATGCTTCATAAGTGGTCAAAGTCTCATTCCCCAAGTGAAAAAAGTCACCTAGTGTCAATATTTGGGCTTTTTTGGGGGGGGGGGGGGGGGGGGTTGCGCGGGGAGAGGGAAAATGCCTTTTGGAGTGCCAAAATAGGCAATTTGATGGGTTTTATGAGGAGTATGAATTTTTTTACACTAGAAACACATGCAAGGGGGTAGATATCACCTACCCCTATCATAGGATGGTGGGGGGGGGGGGGGGGGGGGGGTGTTTTGAAAACTTTTCCCCTTCAATGTGGACACCAAAGACAGCTTGGAAACTTTCCTCTCATACTGGAAAGTTTTTCCCAAGCCTAGAAAGTTTTTTTCCCCAGCTTGGAAACTTTTCCCCAAGCCTGAAAAGTTTTTCCCCAACTTGGAAACTTTCTTCCTAACCTGGAAAGTCCTCCCCTCTTCCCCTCCCCTCTCCCCCTACAATGACTGTTGTAACACCTTATATAGATTGATTTATGGTTTTGAAGCTATTTTACCTTTTGAATTGCATGTACCATCACTTTGGATGGCCCTAGCTGACTTCATTAATGATGAGCAAAGAAAGGAGTTGTGGACAATAGACTTGGACTTAGTGGAGGAGAAATGTATGCAAGTAGTTGCTCACATCAAATACTATCAAAAGAGTTAGCATTGGTAGCACCACCATAACTTGATCAAGTGTAAGATCAAGGAAGGAAACTTCGTTCTCAAATCTATTTGCAAGCATGTGTATAAATTCTCAGCTAACTAGGAAGGGTTCTTCCTTGTCACTAGAGCCTATAGGAATAGAGCATGTAGGATTGTTGACATGGATGGGAATGAGTCAACCATTCCTATCTAAATCCATATTACATGTAGTTGACGATCATCAACAAGAGAGCCTACTTTACTATGGCATTCCAAGGCCTTAAATTGGCACCATGGTTCGCTATGACCTTAAACTAGCATCATGGCCTACCAGGGACTTAAACTGGTACCATGGCCCACCATGGCCTTAAACTAGCAACATTGGTAACTTGGATAACTTGCTTTTATCATTTATATGTCCTATATGCATTGTAATGTTATAATGTACCATGTTTGCTTGGTTTTCTTGTCCTCTTGGAGTTGTGTTTGTAGGATGAAGCTTGGGACCATCACAAGGATGCCACTTGTTATGGTAGTAGGTCATCACATGACCTCAATTTACAAGATTTGGTGAGTTTGGCTTGTTGAGTTGAGAGTTCTTGTAACATTTCCCTCCATCTAGCACCACTCCTTGGACCAAATCCCATAGCCTCTTATAGCCTTCTATACCTTGGAAAATAATGTTGACCTATGCTCTTCACTCATGCACTATGGCCATATGATAGCTCTTCATCATGCTTCATCCTCAAGTCCACTTGAATGTAACACAACTCATTCATTGGGAAATCACTAATCCCATTGAGTGCAACACATCTCATTTAATGGAATAATCACCAAGTCTTTTGAGTGTAACATAACTCATTGAATGGGAAAACTAGATTTAAGAAGCCTTGGTAAAGAAACCTAATGAAGGTTTCACCCCACAAAAAAACATATGGAGAAGAAAACTACCAAGAAAACCAAATGGCCAATGAAAGATTAAAGCCCAATGGCCAAAGAAATCTTGGAGCAAAGTGATTGGGTTCTCAAACACATTTGTCGAGAGAACAACACTTCAAAGCCATTAGTGTCATGTTATAGCCATGATGACAACACTTGGAATGAATTTCTAGACTTCATAACCAACTCCCTAATTACCATTTCTTCATCATAGCCTTATCCCATCATCACAATCACTCTTTAGCATGGTTTGACACAACTGGATCAAGCACAGAGAGGGAACGTCAGTGGTGGAATTACAGTGATGTTTTGTATTCTTTGTTGGTTCCTCTTAGGTCAATCCTCTAGACACCAACAAAGAGGGACCATTGAAATACCATAAAAATTCACATGCTGTAATTGATTTTCATCATGTAGCATTCACCCCATGAAACCCGAGGTAAAAATTTATTGTAAATGTGAAGATTGTAATACATAAGAAGTAATCTTGCCTATCTCATTCTTTTGGGATTGAAAAATGCCTCATAAGTAGTCAAAGCTTCATTTCCCAAGGGAAAAAAGTCACCTAGTATCTATATTTGGGCTTGGGAAGGGGGTTAAAAATAACTTTTAAGATGCCAAAAATGGTAATTTGATGGGTTTTATGATGGGTATACACTTTTCTATGTTGGAAACACCTATAGAGGGGTAAACCTCACCTATCCCCAACATGGAGAAATGGGGGCTTCTCCCTCAGGATGAAAACTTTGCTGCCTAGTGTGGAGACTGCATGCACAGTGTGAAGGCTTCCCCCTTAGCATTGAAGTTTTCCTCCAACATGGAGACTCAATCTCCAGCATAGAAACTACATGCCCCCAACTTGGAAGCAACATGAGCAAGATTTCTATAGTCCGTTGACTTCAAGGTTGACCAACCACTTCAGCATGAAAGATTGAAGACCTAGCGTAGAAAATTTGTCTCTAGCATAGAAGATGACCCCTTGTTACTATTTATTGTAAACAAAATGACCATGGGGTTTTGAAACTTACTATATATGATAACCCCCAAAAATTGGGCACCCATCTCACTTGTACAAGGTAGAAATTTGCAGTAATTTGTAGCCAATCTGTCATCTAATTTGTAGCAAAAATCATGGTCCAAAACCTATAAAACCAAAGCCCAAACACCCTTTTTAGGTTCCATACTTCTGTATTTTTGAGCACATAGCACCTTTGGCTTCCAAGAGCTCTTGCTACCCTTGCAAAACATAGTTTCTTGGAGCCTCCTAGCATGGAACCCCTATAGCCTTGTTACCCCCCTTGTTACCTTCCTAAGACTTGTGGATTTTTGGTTTCAACATTGCATTTCTAGGATTCCCAACTCCTAGTGTGGAGCATTCTCATAGCCAAATTCTCCACTCTTCTCACCCCCTAGTAGTGACAAAAGTGTAGATCTATAGTTTGTAGCAAAGGAGGTTCAAAAGCATCAAGAGTTATTGAACACTTAGATCATGTAGTAGATCACATCAGCTTCAGTGGGCTCTAAACTCCTACCCTAGTGAACCCTCCTTTACTCTATAATAGGCATTTCTTGTACACATTTCTGGAACTCACTTTTTATTATTTTTAATAAAGTTTTAAGGTTTTATTTTGTTTGCAATCTGTATTTGAATTTTCATTTTCCAGATCTGTAATTTTTTGCATTTTATTTTCTCAACCCCCCATTTTGCATTTTGTAAGTCCCTAGGTGATCTGCTAGACCATGCAAGGTATCTTGAATTTCAATTTTTGGAGGACCTAGGAATTCAAGGTTGAGGTTGCTACATTGAATCTTTTGATTTTCCAGTGATCAATTATTCCGGTTGCAACAAATATTTTGAAGAACATTCAAAATCATTTTTAGGAAATCAGGTCTGAAGAAGGCCAAATGCTGATTAGAACTGGAGAAACTTTTTAGTAGGAGTTGACTTGGTGAGTACATCTATAGGATTTTCTTCAGTAAATATTTTATTTAGAAGAGTCCTTTGCATTTTAATTTTCTTTCATATATAGTAATATTGTATTTCAATGTGCTTCATTCTAGCATGAAAGGTTGAATTCTTGGATATGCTTATGGAACTTTGATTATCATAGCTAATATTAATCAAATTCTGAGTGATGCCAAGCTTAACTATTAGCCTCTTTGCATGCCAAGTTAGTAGCAACATATTTAGTGGTAGACTGAGCAACATTAGATTATTTCTAACTTTTCCAAGAAACAACATCCCCAAAAAGATTAAACACATTTCCACTATTAGATTTCCTACTATCAATATGACTATCCCAATCTACATTAATGAAGCCATGAAGTTCATTAGAATCATTTTTATATCATATCCCATAATTTGTAGTACCACGAAGATATTGGAAGACTCACTTCATCATAATCTAGTGTTGTTTCCCTGGATTAGACATATACCTACTAAGTTCTCCAACAATCTAAACAATATTAGGTCTAGTAGAAACCATTGCATACATTAAATTGTCAATAGCACTAGCATATGGAATTTTAAACATGAGCTTTTTTTCTTCGCTTGTCTTTGGGCATTATTCAACTAAAATTTTAATACTAGTTTCATAGGGTGTCATCATAGGCTTGCAATCATGCATATTAAATCTTTTTAAAATATTTTTAACATATGTAGATTGTCCAAGCCAAATCCTTTTATTAGCCCTATCCCTTTTAATTTTCATGGCCAATATTTTTGTGTAGCACCAAGATCCTTCATCTCCAATTGAGAAGAAAGATAAAGTTTTAACTCTTAAATGTCATGTATGTTATTACTTGCTTTGAACGTGTCATCGACATATAGTAGCAAGATAATATATTTTTCACTTGTATTTTTAACATATATACAGGAGTCTTCTACACTTCTAATGAAGCCACGAGTTATCATGTGGTTATTAATCTTTTTATTCCACATCCTTGGTGCTTGTTTGAGCCCATATAGTGATTTTAATAATCAACAAACCATATGCTCTTTTTCTTTAATTTTATATCCTTCTACTTGAAGCATATATATTTCTTCCTCAAGATCACCATTGAGGAATGTTGTTTTCCATCCATTTGTTCAAGTTCAAGATCACAAATTGCTATAATGGGCAACAATGATCTTATGGATGTTAATTTAACTATTGGAGAAAAAAATTCATCATAATAAATTCTTTTTTTCCTAGAATATCCTTTAGCGACAAGGTAAGCTTTGAATTATTTTCCAAATTTTATTTTGTACATCCTTTTATTTTCAATGGGTTTCCTATCTGGTGGAACTTCAACCAATTTCCATGTTTTATTCTAATGAATTGATGACATTTTAGCATCCATTGCTTGTTTTCATTCTATGTTTTGCATGGATAAACATGCCTCATCATCTATTGAAGGCTCATCATTTTTAGTAAATAATACATATTCCTTTAGATGTGATGGTAATTTTCTTATACATGTTGAATGTCTTAATGGATCATTTTCATTGAAAGTATTTTCTCCATTTTTATGTTGCTCCTCCTTGTCGACCATGCTATCACCATCTTGTTCACTAGGAGTAATATCCCTAGTCAAGGGAGGATGATCCTTGAGGGAGGATGATCCTCAGAAATTTCATTATTAATTTTTCCTCCTTCATAGATCCATATTTTTCTCTAATGATAACATCTCACCAATAAATAACCCTTTTAGTTTTTGGGTTATATCACTTATAAGCTTTGACACCATGTCCATAGCCAAGAAGAATACATTTGATGGATGTAGAGTCTAATTTGGATCTATCAAATTTTGGAACATGTACATAGGCCTTACAACAAAAAATCTTTAAATAATTTAAATTAATGGATCTACCACTCCAAACTTCTTCTAGAATTTTTTTCATTAAGTGTTGATGAAGAAAAGTTTTTGATAAGATAACATGCAGTCATTATTGCTTCACCAAATAAACACTTGTCAATATCAGATTCACTAAGAATACATTTGACACATTCTATCAATGTTCGATCAAAGCGCTATGCTTCTCCATTTTGTTTAGGAGTCCATGGAATAGTATTTTATCTTTGAATGTCTTATTCTTTACAAAAAGCATTAAATTCATTTGAGAAAAACTCACTGCCATTGTCAATTCTTAGAATTTTGATTTTCTTTTCTAAATAGTTCTCAAAAAGAGCTTTGAATTATATGAATTTTCCAAATACTTCAATGTGTTATAATAAATAGATCTAGCTCTTTCTAGAATAATAATCAATAAAAGAAACATAATACATAGCACCTCCAAGGGGACTTATTTTAATATCTTTAACTAGTTCACATATATTACTATGTATTAGTTCTAATATCTGAAGAGATTTAGCATTACTTTTTTGAAAACTATGATGCCTTCGTTTACAATGTAGATAATGATGGTAGAAATACAAGGAATCTTTTGAAAACTTAAATTTAACTTGCTTGTAAAGTTTCTTAAGTCCTTTTTCACAAAGATGTCACATTCTTTTATGTCACAAATCAATACTTGAATTTAAATCAATTACTGTAAATGCACTTAATTTTTGCTTTAATGTCTTAGCTTCTAATTTATACAACTTGCCTATTTTGATTTCAGAAGCCAAAAGAGATGAACCATGTAGTATTGAACATTTTCCACCTCCAAAGATAAAGTTAGTCCTACATGATCCAATTCACTTATAGACAAAATATTTTTAGTAAGTTTTAAAACATGATGTACATTGGGAATCAATTTAACTACTTCATTTTTAAACTAAATCTTTACCTTTCCATAACTGATAACTTTGCATAAATCATCATTACCGAATCTTATCATTTTGAGATTAGATGATGTATACTCACTAAACCAATTAACATGTGGAGTGTAGTGATGAGATGCACCCAAGTTTACATACCATGAATATGTATCAACATTATTAGAAGATGAGACAACATACAAATCTCCCTCTCAAGCAAGAAGGGCTTTATTACTTTTTGATACATTACTCTCTTTACCCTTTTTCAAAGGGGATTTATAATCTTTGTTTACATGACTAACTTTACCACAATTCTAACATTTAGATAGTCTCTTTACAAATTTTTAAGGCTTATTCTTAAATTGAGTCCTCTTAACAAACTTTGTCTTTACATAATTTTTGATAAATAATACATCATTTTGAGGAGTAGAAGTTTTCCTTCTTACTTCCTCAAACAACAACTGATCAACAATACTATCAAAACTAAAGTTGGTAGATGTATTACTTACAACCATTACAAATGTCTCCCATGAATTTGGAAGTGTGCTGAGGAATGTGATGCATTGTTCTTCCTCATCCATTTTCATCCCAATAGATTGCAATTGATGAACTAGTGTATTGAAGGTATTCATGTGTTCTACAATAGTTGTAACTTCAATCATTTTACATTCATATAATTACTTCTTTAAAAATAACTTATTTATTAAAGATTTTCTTTGGCATAAAGCTTGCAGCTTATCCTACAAATATTTAGCAAAAGAAACATTGAAAACATTAAGAAATATTGAATCTGATAAACATAAATGAATGGTACTTATTGCTTTTAAGTTTAATTTTTTTCATCCTTCATCAGAAACTTTATTTGGTTTTATGCCTAGGATTGCATTGTGTTGATCTTATTTAATCAAAATGTGACATCCCATCCCCAGATGTCATGGCAAATGTCCATATATGATATATTAGACATTATGCGTATGAAAAAAATATACCAAATGTAAAATATATGTGATATTAAACATTATGTATAAGGGAAATAATAGGAAACATATAGAAAGAGAAAGAAAAGAATGATTTATTGATATAGAATAGAGTATCAGGATCATGCTTCAAGAGTGTTCCTTGGGGTTCTCTTTTTTTGGCATCTATCCCTTAAAGGCAATCCAGCACTACCACCACGGTTAGGCTTATAACCTAGATAGAAGGGATGGCCAGTCCACTTCCTATTCCACTTCACCTAGCTCTCATGACTTGCTTGTACTGGCTCCACCACTCCATGGCTTGCCTTTACCACCTTTGCCATTTCATGTTAACATGACCTCTAACCCCAAGTATAAATGCCTTAGGTCAAACCCTCAAAGGTTACCTAAAGAGACATGTCCATTATTACAACATGCCCTTTTAGGTCTTAATCACAACTACCCTTTTAGGTCTTGTTAAGATGACAATAACACTTTTTATGTAGAGATACCATCTTCATTAGGTAATAGCATCATTTGGAAATGGGGATGTGATAATCTACACCCCTTAGGTTTCATTCGTCCTCGAACGAGTCCACATTATCCATTTTTTTCAACTCTGATGCTTTCTTTCATGATCCTATGCTTTAATAATTTGATTTCTCCTTTGAACTCGAAGTTTTTTCTTACATATTCTGTAAACAAAATATATGTGAGAAAAATTACTTCATTTTCTAAAATAATGACAAAAGATGAATTAAAGATTTATCAACCACCAATCACCAATCCTAACTAGGATCACACAAAGTGCAACTTGGATTTGGTTACCCAGCTGAAGGTAGGGCAAATTCTTTATCCCTAGTTTTTATTATCATAGATATTTTACTTATCTAGTTGAAACATAAATTGAACAATGAATAAAATAATAAGATTAATCAAATAAAAGTAAGAGTAAGATACTTCTTGATCTTGATCAATCTTATGAACTGATGGGAGTAATTGTAATTCTACCATACGTGGTATATGATTAGATGGTCTTGTTTGGGATGGTAAGGCTTGATCTTGATTCTTCTCAACTTCTTATTTAGAAATCAACTCTAGTAACTTGGTAACTTGAAAGAATTGAGCATCGTACCAAATATAATCCAAAGTCTCAATGACGAATATTGTTGACCCATCTTCATTAATCATTGCAGAGTAATTTGTAAATTGTGGTTCTTGATGAGTGCTATCTATCAACATCATCTGTTCCTGAATTCTAGAATTTGATTTATCTATTGAAGATTCAAAGTAAGCAGAATATGCACTAGCTAATGGAATTGCATGCTGAATTGATGGAAACATCTTCTTCAAGTTAGGTTCAACTTCCAAAGATTTCTTTACAGATCCATATGTTAATAATTGATAAACACTACTTCCAACTTTTGCATTGAAGTCTCCATAAACAATAAATGGAACTAGATCAATATAACTTAGAATAACTTCTTTTTCAAACTTTCTTCTATTTGCTTAATCAAGAATGCTCCTTGAAAAATTCTAACATTTGAACATGTTGGTTTGGCAATTAAATGGGTGTTAACCATGCATACACATGTTCCTGATAATTGAATTTTTAAAATCAATGCCAAGGCTATGCGATTTTTCTAAAATCTTAACTATTCTTTCTTGTCCATTGCTTGAAGTTCTCGAATTTCAAAAATCATATTTTCTAAACTCCATTCAAATCTTTGTACCAATTCAAACTTTGCTCTTTATAAAAGATTGCACAACCATCCATGTTGTGATTTCTGCAATAGGCTAATCTATATGGCTCAAAAGAAGAACTTCCATAAGAATCTTTTTGCTTGTAAATACCTATGTATCCCATCTTTTTCAAGTCTAGTTGAAATTGATATACAAATTCCCATGGCAAGACTTCTTGTAAGGTCAAGACATCAGCATCCAAATCTTTTAACTCTACTAAGATGCATGGATATCAACATTCATGTCAATCCAATGATGGACGTAGTGGATGTTGTTTCTCACTCACTAGTGATCTTGTAAGCATGTTGTATGTTGCAACTTTCATTCTCATTTTTGGATTCTTATCTAAATCATTTCTCTTCATAAGTATCATACTCATGGAAACGAAATTTTGAGTTTCTATGTTGTTTTGTCCTATGTTTTGACTACAGGATGGATTAATATATCCTTTTCTTGATGGTTAAAAATTGTTCTGTTTCTTCAACTAATTCTTCAACTAATACATCAACTGAATCTTTAACTAATACATTGATTGATTCATCAACTATTATTGATACAACAACTGATTCTCCAACTAATTTAACTATATTATCTATTTTTATAATTACATTATCTAATTTTAGTAATATTTAATGACATCATATAATTTTAGTAATATGTAACTATATTATCTAATTCTTAGCAGCCTTTCTGCCCCCCTTAAGAACACTAACTTCAGCAATATAATTAATGACATGCCATAGTAATCTTAAGACTATCTTTAAGGGTTATGCACTAAATCTTAAAATCCAAATGGTTGAATTTATGATATCATCAAATTATCAGTGCTCAAATGATAAATCTAACCTCACCATTGAGTTCAGAAGGGTGAAAAATCTTGGAAATGACTATTCATATGTTGAAAATGAACATCGTATGCTCGAGTTGTGTGAAAATTAAATTTTTGAGGATCTTGAGGCACTATATCAGGCAAGGAGTAAAATTTAATTTTTGGGATTCCCTCGATCTGACTTCACCATTGGGTCCGGAAAGTTAAAATCTATAGGAAACAACTTTTTGTTTGTTGAAAAATGCTTCCGAAATCAAAAGTTATGGCTTTTGGATTTTAAGGTCTTTGGTGCGAAAAATGAGATTTCCGAGGATCACCCATCCAGTTATACTCAAAATGAGTGTATTTAATGATGAAGTTTTTATCTCTATTGTTACCAAGGCACCAAATTTAAATTTTTAAAAATATTTGTGCACATTCTTAATTTAAATTGATAATTAATAACGAAAAATTTTAAATTTTTTTTTCTCAATTGATGAGAATTCCTAAATTCCCATCAATTGTTAGAAATGTCAGACATTTCAAATTTTTCGTTTGTCAGTGAAAAATTTTGACTGTGTGGGCGACGATCATTTTAGGGTCAGCGTGGCCTATTTTGGGGTCTGTGTGGCCCTCCTTTGGGTTGGTGTAGCCCATCTCAAGGTAACCGTAGCCGTCCCTTGGGCCAACATGGCCAATCTCGAGTCTGCATGGCCTTGGTGCAACTTGTGTTTGGGCCAACATAGCCCTTCACTAGGCTTGCGCGACCCATTTCAGGGCTTGCTTGGTCCTTGATTAGGCTTGTGCATCCCTTGTCAGGCCCAATGTAGCCCTTGTTAGGGTCTGTTAGGGCCTGCGCGTGAGAGGTAATTATTAGCAGTGTTCGAGGTAGTTTTCCATGGCATTAGAGTGGTTATCGGCGGTGCTAGAGGTGGTTATTGACAACGTCGAAGGTAGTTATACAGTGTTGGAGGGCAGTGTGTGCAGTAGGTAGCAGTAGGCAACAGGTAAGTGGGCAGTGGTAGGTGCAACAACAGTAGTTGCAGGCAGGCATGATATGGCGGCAGGCGCAGGTGCGTGGACAGTAGACGATGGACGGGGCAGACGTCCACAGCAGACGACGGAGGGTGCAAACGTTGAATGTGGTGGGCGTGGAGAGCAGAGCGATGGTGCTGGCTGATCCACAGGCATGTGGAGGGCAGCAAGGCAGGCCATGGCAGCTGCAGATCTCTGGAGGCAGAGACAGCAGCAAGCTCAGCTTTCATGGAATTGAAAAATCTGTAAACCAGCACTACTCATTGTAGTTCATGGAGTGGCTCATCTTTTTTAAATTTCGATGCTACCCGTTGTCTGCATCACCGCTGTCCAGGAGCAAAGCTGGGAAACTACAAACTGAAAATTTAACCATGATTATAAACTTTTCAGTTTTAATAAAATTTTTGTTAAGTGAAATATTTTGTTTGCTGCGGATAAGTTTATGTATACTTTTTCAGATAGCCTTCTATTATTTTTCAAAAAAAAAAAAAAAATTTCTTTGGCTTTTCAAAGTAACTGTGCAATTTTGTTCAGCAGCAACAACCACCAGTTCACTTTTTATTTCACCAAACAAATTTTGAAGGTTCTAAAGTGCTTCATTTTCCTTTAATAAGCTGTCCATTTTTTTGGCTCTGCATTTTTACTTCCTTTTGGCAAAAAATAGGCTTAAAAAAAATCCTATTTTCTTGCATATTTATTTACAGTAGACAATTTTTGAGGCTTTTGCTACCTGTCTCTCTTGCAAACAAATTTTGGAGGTCCTTCGTTCCACTATGATATACATTTTTAGAAAAGTTGGAAGTTTCTGAAATCTAAGACACATGCCAGTAGTTTTTTTTATTAAAATAGAAGATCGGACCCTGAACCTCTTATAACTAACAATTATAATTTACCACTAAGCTAATTGTTATTTAGTAAAAATCGGTCCACTCCTTTAGATTTTGTGTTAGTGGATACCGCCGCCCAGCAAACGTTTGCTTCAGGCAGGAGTGAGTGGGGCAACCATGGTTCGGTACAGTAGGATTGGAATTTCATAATTTCCCGACCTAGAGATATACATCCTGCAGATTTAAATCATATATTTTCCCTATATATACTAAATTCATACGTTTTTTAAGAAAAAGTAAACTGTATAATACGTTTTCAAAACCCATACACATTCATATAGTGTCGTATTCCAAGCCTGTGCACGAGTGATTGGATTTATCTGGACGAAAATTAGAAAAGATAAGCCATGGTTTAAATGCTGCCGTAGTGGTTCGTATTGTAATTGTTTGATAATGAGCATGGATCGAGACCACTTGTGAAGTTTGAACTATTAAACCGAACAGATGATGTGGAAATTTTCAACATAATCGACTCAAATATATCCATGTGTGTGTTTGCTTTTTCCTCCTTGGACGTCCAGAGACGACAGAAAATTTGCCTTTCTGCGCGTATATAAGCCAGAACAAATTCGTAGTGTAGCATCCATAAGCCGTCGTTTGCCAATCCTTTTAGCCTTGGCCAGGAGTACGATTTTCACTTGTAGTGCATCTTCCTTTTCTGAGTTCAAACAAGATCAGAAATCTTTGGTTTGAAACCTATTTGCCTCGGAAGCCTAAGATATACAGCTTCTGTATTTTCGTTATCGAAGGTTCAATTCTCCGTTGAGGATCCTGCCTAGTTTTAGCCTCAAATCACCAGATACAAATTTCTGTTGTCCCAAACTATCTAGGCGCTTCAAGTAAGATAGTATCTGGTTTATTGTCATTTGTTTTCTAAAGCAATGTACTTTTGAGCGTAAAATTCTAAACACAGTTTCTAGATAGAAAGGTTAATAGAATAATAATTCGAACTTCCGTACTTACCTGTAGAATAATAATAACAAAAACACATTCAAAAGCTGAGCTGAGTTTACGGATTTTTTAAAAAATATTTTAAATTGTGAAGGGCCTGGGTTGAACCCATGACCTCTTAGTCATTTTTTTAAAAAAATAATAATATATATATTTAAATTATTATTATTATTTAATTAAAAGTATTTTGGAACATAGGATCAAACCTGCGACCTCCCCCTCAATAAGTATTTTAAAGATTTTTTTTAAATTTTTTTTTTATTATTTTATTTCATCTTGCCTTAGCGGTTGACGTGGTGGTTCGGCCAATGATAGAGCAACAATTCCGAGTTGATTTCGANATAGTTTTAGGGTCCAAAAATGAAGTTGATTTTTCAGGAATTAAAAAGAACCAAACTATCCTATTTTGTTGAATTAACATTTCTAGGCTAACATATGGTACCCTAGAATCTTTTAGATTTCTTGGATAGATTTCAACAAAATAAGATTAATTCAAGTCATGGTTACTAACTTTTTGGAAAGAAATTTAACAATGATCCTAATCAATTAATAATTATAGTATTAAGATGGGTAAGAGTTACATGGACTGTTGTATCATTGTCTTACCAACATCTCTTGTAATTGATAAATCTTAATGAGGTCTGATCAAATCTTCGTTAGTTAATAATATACATAAAAAAAATTTTGTTGGTTGCTAGGATCTAGATGCCTGATCCATTGTTTGTGAAATCAATGAAAATGTATCTTCTGACTTACATCACAAACATATGGTACATCCTATGATAAATGGCTTTCCGTGTGTTGTGGCTTCAAGGTTCATCATCAAGTTCATGTTGTAGTTGGCCCATGGTTTTGAATGGCCCTTGGGTCATGATTTGCTCCAATACCAATTGTGACATCCCATCCTTGATGTCATGGCAAACATCAAATATATGATATATTAGACATTATGCGTATGAAAAAAATATACCATATGCAAAATATATGAGATATTCAACATTATGTATAAGGGAAATAATAGGAAAAATGTAGAAAGAGAAAGAAAAGAATGCTTTATTGATATAGAATAGCATATTCGGATCGTGCTCAAAGAGTGTTCCTTGGGATTTTTTTCCTTTGACATCTATTCCTTAGAGGCAATCTAGCATTGCCATCACGGTTAGGCCTATAACTCGACTAAAAAGGATGGCTAGTCCACTTCCTATCCCACTTCACCTGGTTCCAGTGACTTGCTTGTACTAGCTTCGTCACTCCATGACTTGCCTTTACCAACTCCACCATTCCATGCTGACACAACCTCTAACCCTAGATATAAATGCCTTAGGTTAAACCCCTGAAGGTTATCTAAAGAGACATGTTCATTATTACAACATGCCCTTTCGGGTGTTAATCACAACTACCCTTTTAGGTCTTGTTAAGATGACAATAACACTTGTTATGAAGAGACACCATCTTCATTAGGTAATAGCATCATTTGGAAATGGGGATGTGACAAAAAAGATCCTTCATCTTGATATTCCATAGTTCATAATTGGATTTGCTGAATTTTTTAATCTCAACTTTTGTTGAAGAGTTGGTCATGATTCCCTTGCAAACACTTAGACAAAGAAAAATTATTTTTTATGGAACTTGGCTCCAATACCAATTGTTATTCCCAGCCTTTCACACATAATACTAATAAATATTTTAGATAAAATGAAGAATAATGCAATAATTAGCAAGACATAGAGTTACCCTAGGAAAAACCTTCAAGGTAAGAAACCCCAGCAATAATCGGTTCTTGGACCATTAGTAGCAGCACAGCTTCAAGATTGAAGTACAAAGAGAATCAATGAGAACAATGGAGAAGAATTGTAGGAGAGGATTGCAGCTTAGGCATTGGCCATTGTTGTGTTGTATTGTTATATCAAGGATGCTTCCTTAGAGCTTCTTATATATTACTTAGGTTACGAAAATAAATCCAAAATAAAAGGGGATAACGTAGCTTATTTTGGTGGGGATAGGTATAAGACCAAATATAACACAGATAAGAATAAGAATATAACTAAGGTAGAAATATTTGAAGAAAATCAAGGCAAATTTGCCTTCATCCACCTTATAGTAACTGTACTAAACATTTTGATGGTACTTGCAAGTGCTGTAAACTGAGGAAAAAACTTCATGGTGCTTGTAAGTGCTATAAGACTCTTCATGGTAGCTACTTATGCTTGTGCTATAAAGTGAGAAAAGAATTTTGTGATACTTGTAATTTCCTTAAATTAAGAAAAGAAATTTTATGGACTTAGTAAGTGTTTTAAACTAAGAAAAGGAATTCATGATTGATGAGTCATGAATTTGCTGGCTATGATATCGCAACCATGATATTGCATGGGCTATGATCGTGTTGTGTACGCAATGTCATGGCCTACCGCAATGTCTATAAATAAGAGGCGGCTTTCCTAGTTTTAGGCACTCAGTTTTCAGTCCCTTAGCGAAACTCTGGCAGTTTTACCTCTCCAGAGATAGAATATTTTCTAGTGTCTGCACGCAGTGTGGTGATTGTAATTGTATAGCATCCTTTATTTGAGTGTGACGTACTTGGACACGCACATGACCAGAAATAAAGATCGAGATTACTTCATCATTGCAGCATTCACTTAGATTAATTATTTAATTAATTGTTATTTATTGCTTTCCTAGTTAATCTCTCTCTCCCTTATCTCATGTTAAAACATGGAATGAGTACAACTTGATTACGAGCATTTAAGTGTGACTACTTGGTAACCCAGTGGCGTACCTAGGATCTGCGCTTGGTAATCCTAGTGGTTGTCATGCATGAAGTCTAAGATGTGTACGGATAATCAAGGAACAGATGCTCATCGCACTTAGGCTAGTTTAGATTCTCTTACCCTTTCCCTCTTAGCTTAGATAATATTACTTTCCATTCCCTTCAAGAGTAGCATTAGATTAGAAACCACATCATACACCTTACTTTGGACTAAACCGTACGTGACAAAGATAATACTAGTCCAAGTGGGAAGACAACGAACTGCAACCTAAGGCTAACTGTCTAGATGCCACAACTAGTCCGTTTGTAGAGTTTGACTAGATCACGCGTGTAACGCTCGTATTCGTATGGTTGAGTGTAGGGGTACCT
>MNCI01035832.1:820033-865076 GCA_015680685.1 Gnetum montanum
AAAAATCCAATGTTGTTCTAGGGGGTTCCATTGGAAAGACATGCACCCATGCCTAAAGGTTGGCAGTTTCTCTGGATTCAGTAGTTAAAAAAAAACAACAACAAAGGAAGTGACACAAAACAAAAATCACTCCTCCCTTGAATAAAATGCCAAGTGATCGTACACCTTGTTGTTATGGTACTCTCATAGTTGTTTATCATGGGATGAAACAATGCGGTGTCATTGATTAGAGGAATGGACATGGTCCTAATCTTGGAACGACGGGTTAATGACACGTTAATCATGCTTTACATGCAGGATTCACTGTGTCCTGGGTCAGTCACCTGATGTCCCAATCTCTACAATCCCTTTCTATAGTTTGTCTCATCTCACTGTTCATGTAATTGTAGCTCGTGTCTTGTATAGTATAGAATTCTTACCTCATTCCAGTGATATTTACATGTGTGTGTTATTTGGAATCAATGCGGATTACATTTAACCCTTCTAGTTCCCACAAACACTTTAAGTGTGGTTACACAAGGGCATTATAGGTTGAAACCTGCTTTGGGGAGGACCCACTTGTGTAATCTTTTGTAATCTTCACTTATGACCCATCTTCCACACACCATTTATTACCCTTAGCATATTGCCAACAATTTTCTTTCCCTTATTACTATCCCTCTGATTCAACATTCCTATGAACCATCACATAGCCTTTTTCTCTACCATCCGAGGTCCTTATTGAGAAATTCCATACCATCATAATTTTTGTGCCTTCAGAACTAGTTGAATTACCCTAAAACCCTTTAATAATTGTCTAGATGTCCTTAGTTTACATCGTTTAATTTCAAAAGAAATATTAAAAATTCGGTACATTCTCTAAGTGTCCTAACTTCAATGAAAATATATATACATGACCCCCCTATGCTAATCAACATCATTTGCAACTGTTCGCGTAGGGGAAGTTTTTCAAATTCCTCTCTATGAGTCGTGATTGTGCACCCCTTGCTTTCATATCGATAACTCGCTCGCTGGTACTCCGATTTTCATTCCATTTGAACCTACTTGAACTTGGAGTGTTTAGCTTAGTCATGGGGGAGGGGCACATGCTGAATAGCACATAAATTTTTTGAAATTTTTTAAAATTAATCATCACCCAAAGGACATCTTTAAGCGTAATTAGTTGTAGAATTAAGAATAGAATGTGTCAAAAAAATTTCATCCCCTTAGCTATACCTAAAAATTGAATTTGGAAACCACCTAAGCAAAGAGGACTCAACATTATAATCTTTCAGGGACATGTTCTTCCAATAATTAACATCACATGAAAATAAAGTAAATCTATTAAGGAAAGAAGTAAGGTATAACCTAACTTTTGTAACAACCTTACTAACAATTGGTCCCGTGTGATTGCAGATGGCCTTGAAACGCAGACAACAGGAAGGTCCTACTCAAGGTGTGATCAAACAACCTAGGAGAGGTGAAGGACAAGTTCCTACCAAACAACATGCAGAGTAGGAGGAAAAATCATTTAGTATCCACCAAGAAGACCCTACTGCTATACAATCAAGGCCTACCCTCTCCAAACGCGATGCTTGGTACTTAGGGGAAACGTACCAATTTTGGCACAATAAATAAGAAGGCACCACGGTTAACAATTGTGGTGTGAATGTTGATTTCTCTGTTCAAGCCATTTTGGAAGTATTAAACCTTCTGAATAGAGGGCCAAATATTTCTTAGAACCAGATGGACACTTTTAGAACCAAACAACTTAATAAACTATTGACAGGAAATAAAAGGGTGGTGGAAGAAAAATAGAAGGTTGATTGGGATGCCTCTATGGCACAAGCACAAACTTACGTGCACGCCAAGGCACTCAAGGCCTTACAAGAGGAGAAACTCTAGGCCATACTTCAACACCATCAAATCCCAAGACCTGGAGTGCAAGACAAGGGAAAGACACCCACGGAGGAGCCACCGCCACTAGGAACTACATGAGTTCCATCCAATTTTGTAATAATAGGATTTTCTTTGTGTTGTGTCTCAATTTTTTTCTGAATCCACACTACAACATGAATCCATTCTAGTCAGTCAATAATCCCATACCTATCCACTGTGTAATCAATGGCGCTTGTTCTCACTTTAACTCGAGGACGAGTTTTCATTTAGTCATGGGGGTATGATGAGTCATGAATTTTTTGGATGTGATATCGCAGCCATGATATTGCATCAGCCGTGATATCATGGCCTACTACAATTTCTATAAATAAGAGGCAGCTTTCCCAGTTTTAGGCACTCATTTTTTAGTCCCTTAGAGAAACTCTGGCAGTTTTACCCCTCCAGAGATAGAATATTTTCCAGTGTCTACCTGCAGTGTGGTGATTGTAATTGTACATCATCCTTTATTCAAGTGTGATGTACTTGGACATGCACATGACCAAAAATAAAGATCGAGATTACTTCATCATTGTAGCATTCACTTAGATTAATTATTTAATTAATTGTTATTTACTGCTTTCCTAGTTAATCTCTCTCTCCCTTATCTCATGTTAAAACGTAGAATGAGTACAACTTGATTACAAGCATTTAAGTGTGACTACTTGGTAACCCAGTGGCGTACCTAGGATCTGCACTTGGTAATCCAAGTGGTAGTCTTGCATGAAGTCCAAGATGTGTACGGATAATCAAGGAACGGATGCTCATCGCACTTAGGCTAGCTTAGATTCTCTTTTCCTTTCCCTCTTAGCTTAGATAATATTATTTTCCATTCCCTTCAGGAGTAGCATTAGATTAGAAACCACATCATACACCTCACTCCAGACTAAACCATACGTGAGAAAGATAATACTAGTCCATGTGGGAAGACAACAGACTGCGACCTAAGGTTAACTATCTAGATGCCACAACTAGTTCGTCTGCGGAGTTTGACTGGATTGTGTGTGTAATGCTTGTATTCATATGGTTGAGTGTAGGGGTACCTCGCCACTCATCAATGATGCTTATAGCTATATTAAATTGAGAAAAAACACTTTGTAACACTTTTAAGTGCTATAAACTAGAAAAAAGAGACCACATGACACTTGTAAACTATCATGACCTTGGACTACCTTGTGGTGCTCAAAAGTATTAGAACAACAATTGCACAACTTTCATGATCTTAGACTATCTTGTGACACTCGAAAGTACTATGATATTATGCATTTGGTAAGTCACACCCCCTTCTCTTGGTAGATAGAAAATCAATTGATACTAAGAATTAATGAGCTCAATTACAAGATGTAATATTTTCTACTATTTTGTAACAATGGATCCATGAACGTAAAACTTGAAATACCATCAACATATAAAGGTTTTTTTATCATCCAATTTGTTCCAAATTTACCTTCATTGTGTGTTATTGATATAATAATTACCATGCAATTCCTGTGTTTAATACATGACTACACCTAGTGTTCTTATTTCTCATTTCAGAACATGTGTCAATCTTTCATTACGTAGGGGGTGGTTTCTGGAAGGGAGGCTTGTAGTTGTACAACTATTTGCATAATAATTTCAAGTTCCACACAATAATGTAGGGGATGTACCATCTATGTAGCCATTATCACAATGATGCTAAGGGTTACAAGGTAGACTAGGATTATAAAAGTTATGTAGTTGTTGTTCTAGAGCTTCCAAGTGCTACATGGTGGTTCAAGATCATGATAGTTTACAAGTGCTATAAGATATTTTTTTTTCTAGAATAAAAGAGGCATGAACATCAAATCAATCTAGTAGAGATGTGAATGCTTCGATTGATGTTGAATGTTACTAGAAGAGATAAACTACATAATATAGACATTAGAGGAAGACTTGAAGTGCTTATATTTTAGATAAGCTACAAGAATAGTAGCTTATATGGTTTAGAAATTTTCAAAGAAGATCAAACAATGAGCCTATAAAAAAGTGGCTACATCACTATTCTAAGAAAGCCATGAAAAGGAAGATCAAAGAAGACCTGGGCAAAAAAAGAAGAAAGATGATTTGATAAAACTACAACAAAACAAAGATCTAGCTCTTCATAGAGGCAAATGATGAAAAATAACTCATGTATCCAACCCCATTTTGTTGAAACAACACTAGGATAATGATGATGATAAGTTCTATAAAGTCTTTTCTCTCAATGTAAAATACTTGTAAGCATCACAAAGAGTCTTATGATACTTTTTTTCCCCTTAGTTTACAACACTTGCAAAGGCCATGAGGAAGTTTACCATACTTACTAGTGCTATGAAGTGTTTTTTAAAAAATGTAAAAATACCATGATGAAATTCAAAATACTTATAATCATTGTTAAGTATTTTATACCATGTAAAAGTGACACAATGATGAAGGAAGCTAATTGCTACAAAGATAAACATTTTAAAGTTTTGTAGTAGACATAAGTCCTATAAAAATTTGATATCATAAATAAAAATTATAGCAACACTATTGGAAATAAGAGATAACTAAGATCTTTTGATTGCACATTATTGCTTTAATAAGTCTAGACATTTAACATTGACATCTTTATTTCAAAGCTTTACATTAAGAGGCATACATTACATAGATTTATATGATATTTTATTAAAAATGAAGAGGTTCAATATTTGCTTTTTTAGAGTGAGATGAAGCATTGTAAAATCTATAATCATTTTATATCATTCAAAAAAGACAAACAAATGACAAAGTAAAGTTTTACCCTATCAACATTAATTACAACAAGCATTTCAACATGGTTTTGGTTTGGTAGTGTTCTTTATCTCTAGCCTCTAATTTTTATTGGAGGATAACATTTGTGACAAGGCCTTTTTTCTAGTTACAAAGGCAAAGATAGAACAACATTGAGCTGATGCCACCATAGTGCTTTTGAATGCTACTAAACAAAGTACCCCATGACACAAGAATCCTATCTCATATTATTTGCAAATGTAGTAGGTCACACTTGGCATGTATCCTAAGTAGGTTTGTAGTGTCAACAAGTATTGAGCTCTCTTATTTCATAGTGCTTCTCACCACTTCTATTGATGCTTTCTAGTATGTGCATTATTTTTGACATATAAATAATTTTATGCTATTAAAATGTCGCAAGTATAAGTATTCATATAGTAGTAATTATAAATTTAAAGGCATCATTAAAGCAATATGGGTTGGAATTATGTGTGTTTGATAATTGATTAGAGAAAATTCACATTATATGGGAGATAGCCTGTTCACATTGTTTCATAAGAAAAAATGTTATATTTCATTGCTACACATTAATCTTGAACTTCATGTTATTTAATTTTGTTGCTTAGAAATGTAAAGGATGTTCTATTGCATGTTACTTTAGTATTTTTTGTGATGTTATGAAATTTTATGGAGTTGTTGATGTGACTTATAATTGTAAGTATTGTCAAGGCTATACTATACATTTAGACATAAAATAATATATTGTAGTTGGACAAGTAAGAAATCAAAAAGCAGATTTATCATATTCCTTTCATGAAGCCATGAATAAAACAAAAAAATGTATGTCTACATCTTATATTCTTGAAAAGAATGATTCAAAAAACTTACAATGTTTTTGGTAGTAACTACATTTACCAAAAAATATAGGAAACAATTCCCTTCACTAGATCTAGACTTTGTAGGCTAAGAATGAGACATAGTAATGTTTGATCTTAGGGAGTAAATATATTAGGATCTTGCAAAACCCAATGCTGAAGTAGAGCCCATGAAATCCCCATATTCATATTGAATTGGTTCATGCATCCCTTTGTAGGATTCATGACCATTGATTATAGCTAACACTTGATTCACATTTATGAATGGAGAATGCAGTAAATCCAAAAGATTATGAGTGAAGTATAAGGTCTTAGTATCTTTCTCATTATAATGTGTTCTGCATTCCTATGATCAAGTTGCTACTAGTACTTGTCTTTCCCTCTCTAAGAATTCTTGCTATTTTTTAAGCATGATTCTCTCTACTTTCTTCTTAAAATATTTATGTGCTCTTCATTCTTGAATACTGTTTTTAGATTTTGTTTTAGCTTGAATATTTGCTAGTGCTATATCATTTTTAGCTTCAATTTCTCTTATTTGTTATCCTAGATCTTTGAAATCATTTTTATTCATTCAAAAATGTTGTTAAAATCCATGATTATACCTTCTCATTACTTAAACTCCAGTGGTACTATTTTATAGTTTTAGTGTGCTACATTGAATAACTGTTATGTTTAGATAGCTCGATTGATTGGCTATGTATGATTTTTTTGACTAACCACTACTCAAGTCTAGCTGTATTTTTGTTTATAGATGTTATTACTCAGAAACCAAAAGTTCTTTATATGCTCAAGAAATCCAAAGAAAGCATCTTGGAATAAGGTTGTATATTAGTTACACAATTTAATTAATGAATGCTACTTAGAGGCTTATTTCTTTGTTTCATTCTATAGAACATGCAAGAGCCATGAAGTTATTTCCTAGTAGATAACACTTTCAAGTGCGAGAAGCATTCTTATAGGACTTACTAGAACCTAGTAGTATAATCTTCTAGTTTATAGGACTGAGTACCATCACATTAATGTTATAGCATGATGCAGGGACACCTCTTCCAATCCCCTTGTTGTTCCCTACATGTGATTTTTGTAGGATTTGGGCTTTGTTGAGATGTCTTGAAGGTTAAGGAGATGTCTTTTCCAGGACTTGGGGCTGCACATTAGACATTTGGAACTCGTAGGAGACATCTCTAGTTGTAGAGGAGACATCTTAAAAGAGCTTGAGATGGATACCTCCTTCTAGAGAGGAGATGTCTCTCAAATTGAGAAGACATCTTAGCCTGAAGGAAGGTGTCTTACCCATGAAGGAGACATATCCCACTCACAAAAGACATCTTTCTTGAAATTTGTAATTTTGTTGGAGATAACCTAAGAAGACAAAAGATGACTTGTATGATTGGAAAACTCCCAAAATTAACTATTCCAAATTGGAAAAAAGTTTAGAGAAGGTGGAAAAAGATAGAAATAACATAGGAACTCCAAGATGAGATGGTGGAAGGTTTACTTAGGTTTTTGTCCTTATGTTCTAAGAAATATGAATTGTTTCATGCTTGTATTAAGAAGGAGAGTTCATGAGATGTCTTGGTAAGAGCTCTTGAGTTGATGAGAGCTTGGAAATAGGGTGTTAGAGCACATTGAGTGAGTGCATTGGTGTTGTATCTCAAAGGCCAGTTTGTTGTCTATTGGCTTGTATATTATAGTCTTGTTTGTGTATTGAATTTTCAATTCTAGTTGTGGAAGATATTCTCCATTGGTTGGGTCTTACATTAAGAACAACCATTGTATGGTTATAGAGCCTCATGCTATACAACATCATGTAAGTGTTTGAGAGATTTTGGATGTTTTATGAGTTTTGGAAACCTTGTTGTAATCTTCTTTGAAATAAATTGAAGATAGCTAGTTTTCTCAATTTTTATAAATTTAATTATCTCTTCATAATATTTTGGATTTAGTGTTGGAAAGTAATTTTAATATTTGAGTGAACCTCCTCTAGTGTAATTGGTATCAAAGCTTTATGTTGATTATTACTTGGATTTGGTTGAGGATTTTGTCTAGTTTAGATAGCACTAAAGAAGAAGTAGGTTCAAGCCTTGACTTGAGACATAGAGAGAATCAATGCTACCTTCCAAATGATAGTTTCTTGGTTGGGTAAAATTAGCACAAAGATAGATAGAAATGCTAGTCCTAGCTATATTTAGACACATGAAGGTGATGATCATGCACATTCAACTGAAGAAGTTTCCCAATGAGGCAAAGATGGAGCAAATGATGAGAAAGAATAATCTAGATATGGGAGTGTAGAAATGCATCAGCCAAGAATTCTAATGGAAGGGAATCCTATTCCTCAAATAATAATTTTAAGGGATCCAATGATGGTAACTACTGCTTCTTTAGTCAAGCTTGATGAAGAGGATGAAGCAAGGCTTGCTAGAGCATTTTGTAATGTTGCTAGACTTTCATACTTTGAATTGAAGTCTTTCAATGGTGTAGATGATGTCAATGCTTTTTAAATTTGGTTGAAGAAACTTGAGAAGTACTTTGAGTTGGAAGAGATACCAAATAACTTAAGGGTACTTATTTTTGAATCCAAATTAGAAGATATGATTTCTACTTGATGGGAAAGGAGTTCCAGGAATATGAAAGAAAAAATGGTCAACCCATTAGAGATTGGACTTTGATAAAGTACAAGTTGAAAGGAAATTTTGATTAGTCTTGTTAGAGATAAGAGACTATCATGAAGTTAAAATTCATAAGCCAAGGTGATAGGAATGTTAAAGAATTCTACATCAAATTTTGTAAGCTATTCCATCAAGCTAAAGTAAATTAGGAGGAGTATAAATAGGTCTCAATATTTTAGGATATCTTAAAATGATGTATCAATAGGAGTTGTATTTTTTTGAGCCTCAAATCCATGATGAGGCTTATGATTTAGCATTCAAGGTTGAAAGAAAATTAAGTGGATTCAGAAATAAGAGCAAACAAACTTCCAAGGGGAAGGATAAGGGATCAAAATTTAAGAAGGGATTCAAGTCCAAATTTAAAGACAAGGATGGTATATATAATAAGAAGATAGAAAAGGATGATAAGAAGAGAAAGGCCAAGAAGGACTAAGATATGGGAGACAAGGATCAAGGTAGCTACTCATCCAAGATTCAATGCTTCATGAGTGGAGAATGAGGATAAAAGCAATAGAAATGTCCACTTCACAAGGAAACTAAGAGAAAGGATGTGCATTCATTAGGAATGTGAATAGAGGAGACCATCTTACTAGAAAACTGTTATTTTGGATTGGGACTAGATGTTTGCTTAGTGGGGAATGGATTCATGTGTTAATTGATGGGGGATACTAAGAAAAAAATATTTCTTCTAGGGTAGTTGCTAGATTGGGTTTGGTAACTAATCCTCACCCTAGACCATATAAAGTACATTTAGTATCTAGAGATTTTTTCCAAGAGGTAAGGAAACAAAGTATTTAGAAATTTAAAATTGAAGGTTTTCATGATGTTGTGAAGTGTGATGTACTTCAAGTAGATTATGATGATGTAATTCTTGATAGACCTTGGAATTTTAACAATGGTGATCATTTTGATGAAGCAAAAAATTTTGATCATTTTAACAATAGAATCTAAAAGTTGATTCCCATGATAGTTGAACAAGTAAGGCAACAAAGCTCACTTAATGCTTCTTTTATCCTTATAGGAGAGAGGGAATACATTAAGGAATAAAATGAAATAGGTTTTAGTTTTTATTGTTATGATAATAGTTGTTACTAATCATAATGATGTGTTGGTTGAACTTCCCACAAGTGTGCCAAGATTGAAGGAGAAAGTTTCTAAGGTATTCAAGGAGGAATTAAATGGATTGCCATAAATGAAAAATGTATAGAATTAGATTGATTTTATTTCTAGTGCTACCATTCCAAATGAAAGGGCTTACAAGATCGTACTGAATTAGAGAGATGAATTACAAGGGCAAGTAGAAGTGTTACTTGCAAATGGTTTCATGAAGGAATCCATTTTACCTTATGAAGTTTTAGTGGTGCTAGTGCCAAAGATGGATAGCGATGAATGGAGGATGTGTGATTCTATGGTAGTGAATAGGATCATAGTGAGGTGTAGGTTTTCTATTCCAAGGATGGATGGTATCCTTTATTTCCTCACCAATGTAGAGATTTTTAGAAAAAATTATTTGAAGAGTGGATACCATCAAATTAGAATTAGTCTTGGTGATGAATGAAAGATAATTTTTAAGATACTAGATGATTTTTTTGATTAGTTGATGATGCCATTTGGGCTCATGAATGAACTTGCTACATTCATGAGGTTGATGCATTATATATTGAAGGACTTGATTTGGTAAGTGTTGTATTATCTTTTTTAATGATATTTTGGTATATAGCTCTAATGAGAAAGAGCATTTGGATCACTTGAGGATGGTGTGTCTTAAATTGGAGAAGGCATAGTTGGTAATCAATGCAAAGAAAGTTATTTCTTCAAGAGTAAAATTACATATTTGGGACATGTGATTTCTTAAAATCAAATTTAGATGGAAGCAACCAAGGTGAAGATTATTAAGAATTGGCCAACTCCTAAGAATATTGGGAAGGTAAGATCATTTCTTGATTTAGCAGGTTTTTATAAATAGTTCATACAAAAATTTAGTGGACTATGTTTACTTTGTTGAAGAAAAATAAATATTTTAGGTGGGATAATGAAACATAAAGAAGCTTTGACTTGTTGAAAGAAAAATTTACCACTGACCCAGTGCTTGTAATTTTAGATTTTCATAAGCTTTTTTAGATGGAGGTGGATGCAAGTGGACTTGTAATTGGTGGGATACTTTCATAAGAAGGTAGGCTTGTTACTTTCTTATCATAAAATTTGAATGAGTCAAGGCAAAAATATAGCTTATATAAAAAATAATTGTGCTATATTCTTCAAACAATCAAGCATTGTAGGCATTACTTGTTGCCAAAGGAGTTTACTTTGATGATGGACCATAAAGAACTAAAATTTCTAAATTGTCAAAAGTAGCTAAGTCCAAAGCACATGAAGTAGATTGTCTAGTTGCAAGAGTTCATTTTTTTTTGCTAAAGCACAAAAGTAGAAAGGCTAATGTGGTGGCTAATGCATTGTCTAGGGTGTATGTAATTAATTTCACCATGCCTCATGTGGAAGGTGTGGGTGATTTTGTTGATTTGTAAGAGCATGATATTAATCTTGAATAGGTTTGGAGGGGCCTCAAAGTGTCATTGATGAGTAGGATAGATCTATGAAGGAACTATGATACTCAAGATGAACTGTTATTTAATAATGGAAATTTATGTGTTCCTAATTGTGATTTTAGAAAAAAATATTCTGTTTGAAAAGAATTATAGTAGTATGGAAGATAATATGAGCAAGGATAAAGCATTGGAACTTGTGTGTAGGCACTATTTTTGGCTTGGTATGAAAACTAAAGTTTTCAAATTTGTGAATAAGTACTTAACTTATTAGAAGTTTGAAGGAGATAAAGGTATAGATGGACACTATATATCTTTGCCAATTCCCAAGGGTTTATGGAAAATTGTATCTATGGATTTTGTGAGTGATATTCCAAAGACCAAAAGTGGGAATGATGCAATTTTTATTGTTGTGGATAGCTTTTCCAAAATGGCATAGTTCATTCTACGCAAGAAGATGAGTGATGCTTTTCATTTGCAAATTTGTTTTTCAATCATGTTTTGAAGTTGCATGGAATTCCTTGAATATTGTTAGTGATAGAAACTTCAAATTCATAAGTGATTTTTGAAGGTTCCTTTGGAAAATTTTAGAAACAAAGTTAAATTTTTCTAGTGCATATCATCCATAATTTAATGGCAAAATGGAGGTGGTGAATAAATATTTGCTAAACATATTGAGATATTTGTATGATGGATAGCAAAACAAGTGGGAAAACTTGTTGTGTCATGTTGAGTTTTCATTCAGCAATGCTTTTTATATTAATACTGGTAAAAGACCATTTGAGGTGAACTTTGGATTTTTTCCAAAGATAATGGATACTTTGAAGAGCTTTGATGGTAAAACTCAATTTAGTGCTAATTTTGTGTAAGTGATGAGAGATCTCCATGCACAATAAAAATCAAATCTTGAGAAGAAGGTTGACAAGAGAGTCCTTAAGAGGAATGAGGATAAATAGAAGCTCAATATTACGATTAGTGACTTGATTTGGGTGCACTTGAAGAAGAAAATATTGAGAAATGTGACATCCCATTCCTAGATGTCATGGAAAATGTCAAATATACGATATATTAGACATTATGCATATGAAGAAAATATACCAAATACAAAACATATATAATATTCAACATTATGTATAAGGAAAATAATAGGAAAAATGCAAAAAGACAAAGAAAAGAAGGTTTTGTGGATATGGAATAGCATATCTGGATTGTGCTTTGAGAGTGTTCCTTGGGGTTTTCTTCCTTTGGTATCTATTCCTTAGAGGCAATCTAGCACTACCACCACCATTAGGCCTATAACCTGCTAGAAGGGATGGCCAGTCCACTTCCTATCCCACTTCACCTGGCTTCCCATGACTTGCCCATACTAGCTCTACCACTCCATGCTGGCATGGCCTCTAACCTTAGGTATAAATGTCTTAGTTCAAACTCCCAATAGTTACCTTAAGAGACACGTTCATTATTACAACATGCCCTTTGTCTCAATTAAAACTACCCTTTTGGGTCTTATTAAGATAATAATAACACTTATTATGAAGAGACACCATCTTCATTAGCTAGTAGCATCATTTGGGAATGGGGATGTGACAATATACCCCCCTTAGGTTTTTCTCATCCTCAAATGAATCCACATTTTCTATCTTTTTCCACCTCCAATGCTTTCTTTCATGATTCTATGTTCCAATAATTAGATTTATCCTTTGAAGTTGAAGTTGTTTCTTGATTATTCTATAAACAAAATATATGTGAGAAAAATTATATATAAAATTAAATATTACTTTCTTGACACTTACTTCATTTTCTAAGATAATGATAAGAAGTGAAAAATTCTACCAACTACCAATCACTAGTCCTAACTAGGGTTACACAATGTGCAACTCGTATCTAGTTATCCAAGTGAAGGCAAGGAAAATTCTTTATTCCCAACTTGCATTACCTTAGATATTTTATTAATCTATTTGAAATATAAATTAAATAATAAAGAAAATAATAAGATCATCAAATAAAAGTAAGAGTGAGATACTTCTTGATCTTGATCAACCTTATGAACTAATGGGAGTAATTGTAATTCTACCATAAGTGGCATGTGATTAGATGCTCTTGTTTAGGATGGTAAGGCTTGATCTTGATTCTTCTCAACTTCTTCTTTAAAAATAAACTCTAGTAACTTGGTAACTTGAAAGAATCAAGCATCATACCAAATATAATCCAAAGTCTCAATGAAGAATGTTGTTGACCCATCTTCATTAATCATAGTAGAGTAATTGGTAAACTATGGTTCTTGATGGGTGCTATCCATAACATCATCTGTTCTTGAATTCTAGAATCTAATTTATCTACTAAAGATTCAAAGTAAGTAGAATATGCACTGGCTAATGGAATTGCATGCTGAATTGATGGAAACATATTTTTCAAGTCAGGTTCATCTTCCAAAGATTTCTCTACAAATCCATATTTTAGAAATTGAAAAACACTAATTTCAACTTTTGCATTGAAGTCTCCATAGAGAATAAATGGAACTAGATCAGTATAACTTAGTAATAATTTATTTTTCAAACATGCTTCTATTTTCTTAATTAAATATGCTCCTTGACATAGTCTAACATCTGAACAGGTTGATTTGGCAATTAAATGTGCATTAACTATGCATACACATCTTCTTGATAACTGGATTTTTAGAATTATTGTCAAGGCTATGTGATTTTTCTAGAATATTAACTGTTCTTTCTTTCCCATCACTTGAAGTTATGGAATTTCAAAAATCATATTTTCTAAACTCCATTCAAATCTTTGTAACAATTCAAACTTGGCTTCTTTATAAAAGATCACACAACCATCCATGTTGTGATTTTTGCAATATGCTAATCTATACAGCTCAAAAGAAGAACTTCCATAAGAACCTTTTTGCTTATAGATACCTCTGTATCCCATCTTTCCCAAGTCTAGTTGGAATTGATATAGAAATTCCCATAGCAAGACTTCTTGTAGGCACAAGACATCAGCATCCAAATATTTTAACTCTACTAAGATGCATGGAGATCAATATTCATGTCAATCCAAGGCCCATGATGGACATAATGGATGTTGTTTCTCACTCACTAGTTGATGAGTGGCGAGGTACCCCTACACTCAACCATATGAATATGAGCATTACACGCATGATTTGATTGAACTCCACAGACTAAGTGCCTACACGCCTTATGGAACACCAAAGGTTAATCAGTCATTGTCCTCCCAAGCTTACTTGTATTTGTCACGGTTGTATGGTTAAGTAAGCTTTAGGCATGTGATTTTTATATCTTTTATGTTTTATCACCTATGTTAATGAGGGAAAGGGTGAAGAGACTAAGTAACTAACTTTAACTAACTAAGTTCTAATGCCTAGCATCAGCATCCGTTCCCACTTGCCGTTCACACCCTGAACCAATGCAACCTTTTGGGATTACCAAACGCTATTCGTTACTGGGATTACCAAGCGTAATGCACATGCATGAAGTGGTTGTACTAAATGCACTTAACTAGGAGTGTTGAGGGTTGAGAAAGATTAATTGACTAATAAAGAATTTAAAAAATTAAGAATAATTAAAGTCCTATTTAGCTTAGTCCATGCATTGCAAGGTTTATCCAAAAGTTCGCCTTTATTTCCATACACAAACTTGTGCTCAAGTACAATATTTGCTCGAATAAAGATCCATTTACTTTGGGACTCCTACTGCGGGCACATGGAAATTATTCTATCTCTGGAATGCTAAAACTGTAAGAGTTTGGAAACGGTCTAGATCTAGATGGTGAAACAAGGGAGAGCCGCCTCTTATTTATAGATTTGGCAACATGCTATGATATCGCATACGCGATATCATGGCCCATGCAATATCACGTTCCATCATATCCCCATGAATAAATAAAAACTCATCCTCTAGTTCCTTATAAAATATTGGGAAGGTATGGGATTATTGACTCGAATGGAACTAATGGTGAATGGGATGACATGTGAACAGATCATCATTACAGAACATGATAAAACTGGTGTTCACGACAACAAGAGTGAAGACTTTATACATTTAACATTAAGCCTTATTTGGCAGCTGAGGGAGAAGAGAGAAGAGAGAAGAAGTATATTGCTGCCAATGCCAAGATTACGCCTTTCATTGTCCATCCATAAGCATGCCATCAATCTTGTTCCTTGCATAACTGCTTCAGCATCGATCCATTCCAAGTGTTCCCTCTAGATCCCATCCTTTGTTGTATGATTGTAATTTGCACACACAACATAGTCTTATATTAGCAAGGATAAATGAATCACAATGCAGTTGATACCTTGCTTTGGTAAAAAGGTCCATTGGTTAAGTTGTGGTATGGATGATTGCGGATTCTAGAGATATAATATCGGTGACTCCTAAAGGTGTAGGGGTTAGTAGAAAATCGAAAACATTGGGTCAGGACCCCCATGACTAAGAGTAAACCTCTGGTAGCGATAGAATGGAGAAAGAAGAGGAATAAGAAAGATGGAGAAAAAGAGACAACTGTAACATCGATGAAATGGATGTCAAGATGGAAATAAACAAATAAAGTTGATTGCAAAAAGGGAAAGAAATTAACTGATGTACCAAAGAGGAATGCCAGTGGATCCTCCCCAAAGTAAGCTTATGCCCTGACATTCCCACATTTAAAGAGTCCGTAGGCTCTAGAAATGTCATTTGGAAGTAAGAGTTAAAGTCTTAACCACAATAATTTACCAAAAAGAAAACAATGCATCCACCAAAATATGGATTGCTGATACAACTGGCAATGAGGTGATAAATGGGAAAAGAATGATGGAAAGAAGAGAATGAAATGGAATCTCAAGGATAAGGTGATGTACAACCCCTTGTGTATTTAATGATTAATGTGACTTAGTAGATCCCATTCCAAATCTGGGCTCAAACAAACCACATCCAGTGACTTCGCATTAATGCATTCGGCCAATCCATCCACCCAGAGTAGCAAGAATTCATCCCACCAAGAACTACCACCATTCTGACGAAACAAGGGAGGAAAAAGTAGGAAGCGAGGAAGGGCCTTAGTTAGAGAAAACATGCTTTTAGTTCCATAACTAGTGCTTGTAGCCCAGATGATTATTTCGTCTAAGGGGTGTGCTTTGAATTCCCACTTTCTTCTTCTTCTTCTTTTTTAAATATTTATATGTGAGAACCACACCATGCAAAGACTTTGTTATTTTTATTTGCTCAGCTTCCAAAGAAGGTGGCGATGTCAGAATGGTATGAAAACTCAAGAAGAAAACATCCAAGCACTCAAGGGAAAAACCAACACAAATGCATCAAATCCCCTTGAAGTCACACCCTTTTCAATCCTTGAGTTCTTCTTTAGTTTGAGAAATGCCTAGTCACCAATTTGTTGATAGTTCTTATTATTTTGAAGAAAGGGACTATACAGTTCCAAGATAAGAGAGACCATAGAATTCTATGGATACATAGATGATGTGGACTCATTGCCTGTTATATCAAAAGAACCATACCTTAGTATCAACATCATCATTTAAAGGTAAAAACCAAACATTGGCAACCAATAGAAAATAGTTCATACCATCATTAAAAGCACTTATTGGGTGACAAACTTAACAAAATGGATAAGACACACACAAATAAAAGAAAAAAGTATAAACGATGTTGTAAGATAAAAACAAGAAAAATTAAAAGATTTTGTAAAACAAAAATGTGCAAAACAAAAACGCGTAAAATAAAAATGTGTAAAAAAAATGTGTAAAACAAAAAATTAGAAGAAATTGAGGGCCTCGAATGATCAACATAGGTGGCCATCTCCCCCATGACTGAATTGAAAGGAAGAGATCCAAAATAATGAGCATTTATTTGAATTTCTTAAAAGTTTCCAACTTCTCCCAATTGATGTTTTCAGGTTAAGGGTTGGAAGTTGGCGATGCTCATATTCCAATGTATCTATGCTTTCGTTGTGGGTGCAAGTTGTTCCCCCAGTTTGTTCCATGCATGTTGGCAAGTTGCTCTTTTGATTAATTGTCAACCATGGGGTGTTCTCTTGTTGTGTGGTTACTACATACAAGCACTTTTGTATGTTGGATTCTTGGGCACACTAGTTGCATGCAGGAGATACTAAGCATTCCTATACATCATCATCCTCTGAGTCACTGTATGTGATGCATGGAACTTTCTTCTTCTCAATCTTTCCATAAATGTTTTCCTTAGATATTTCCAAGGAAAGATTGCGGATTCCTAGGCATGCGTTTGTGGTACTTAGCCATGCCCTCCCCATTATAATTGGGAAGTCCCCTTTGTTACTATTGACTTCTATCACTAGGAAATCAGCTGGGTATGGTCAACCACACACAGTGGTAACGATGTCCTCCACCAATCCCAAGGGAATAGTGATGGACTGGTCAGCCAGTTCTAGTTGAATATTGCTCTTCTTGAGTGGAGTTAGGTTCTAGGCTTTATACATTTTTCATGAGATTAAGTTGACTCCAGAACTTGAGTCAAGAAGAGCCTTATGAGGTTCATTCCTGGTGACTTGGAGATAAATTAGGGGGCTTCCAGGGTTAGATAATTTTTTGGGAAGGTGGCCCACCTTGATTTAGTTGGTAATGATATGTGTTAACATAACTGAAACACCACAAAATTTCGAGCTTAGTACTACTCCAATAAGAATCGAGCTAAGTCATGATGTTCCCCAGCATGGCTAAAGCTTGAGGGCCCCATAAATAGTTTCAAGCAGAGTCGAACTCAACAAGGAGTAGTTCCCTGGGACCCATTGATGACCACGACAACATCTGCTATCAAACATGGCAACTTCAGAGCTCAAAGTACTTAGTTTACACTAAGTATACATTCTTAGCGTATACGCCTGACATTCTCAACGTATACGCCCGACACTCTGAGCGTATACGCCCAGCATACACATCCACAGCGTATATGCCCAGCGTACATGCCTCACAAGTACGCTTAGCTTGTACGACTGATGTATACACCTAGCATGCAATCCCCGAAGATGGCATGGAAACAGCACTGCAGAGCAAGACTTGACATAGAGCATCAACTCACACGGGCAGAGCAATCATCAAATGTCGACATCATGCATCTTGGAGTCTATACGCTAAGCATATACATCCTACACGCCCAGCGTATACGCCCAGTAGACACAGCGTATATGTCCAGCGTATACGCCCAACANTCAGCGTATACGCCCAGTAGACACAGCGTATATGTCCAGCGTATACGCCCAACACATCTAGCGTATACTCCTAGCATATATAGCGTATACGCCCAATGTATACGTCCTGCATGCCCAGTGTATACATCCTGACTACCCAGCGTATACGCCTAGAGTCTACGCCCACCAGATACAGCGTATACACCCAGCGTATACGATTAGTAGATGCAGTATGTTGTATACTTGTAAAATTTTATTCTTTTGCACCTGGTCAACGCGCCATGTGTCACCCAACCCGAGTCTAACGTCTAAACCAGTATAAAAATCCCAATTTTTCATTAGATCGGGGTGGGTAATTTTGAGCAAACCAGAGAGAAAAACAGAGATGCTAAGAACCAGAGTAGGAACCCTGTACGTTGGACCTTCCCCTGCACGTTGAGCATACAACCTCTACGCTATGCTTGCAGTTTGAACCAGCACACAGTCATCCCTGCATCCACCGGGGCTATTCATTCACCTTGTGTCAAAGCCACAACTGCGTTAGACCGGTGCATTGTAACTCTCATCTTGCAATAATATTGCTACATTTCTTCCTAAAATTTATTACAGTTTTTTTTATTAATTGTTGCATGTTTACTGTTTACGCCTTTGTACGTTTATGCTCGGTTTACACCAGTTATGTTGTTTATGTTTCATTTTACATCTGTTACGCCATTTACATATAACCCAGTGTATAGCACCTCGGTGCACGTTTGGGGAAATCCTTGTCTAATCCGCGTGCGGACCACTCAAGGTACTCTACCTTCGTTAATTCTAGCTTGCCCTCGAGCAAAGGTAGTGTCTTTTATGCATGTCCGAAGATCTCCAAGTTTCTGTTTCCTTCCAGCCAGAGACCAATGATTTCGGACGGTACAATAACCAAGTGCATTAAGCTTTGTTGTTGGTTTGAAGGGAGCTTTGAAGCATTATTTGTTGGAGGAGCATGCACAGACTCAACCGCTTGTGGTTGTGAGAGCTTTTTTGGTCTTCTGGTTATGAAGAAAGGTCTTCTCTTCATGCGGTTGTCAGAACCAGTAGCAGGTTGAAGGTTTACAGCTCTCGTAGCATTATGTTGCTATGGTTGAGTGGGGAGTTCCCCTTGCATCCTTGGAGCAGGTGGTAGTGGAACTATCAGCGTAAGAGTGGCAGATGGATTCGAAGGATGGTATGTATGTGGTGTGTCCCCCATAGGAGAAGGAGTCCTAAAATACTCCTAAACTTGGTAGTGACATTGTGGGGTTATGTGACCCAGAGAGTCACTTGGAGAAACTGGCTATTGCACGTAATAGCCATATGGGTCTGGTTGCCAGTAAGGGTATTTTTGTCTAGGCGGTGGCATCCCCCATGACTGTGGATATTGCCACTGCTGGTGTTGCTCAATGGGTTGTGGTGGAGTTTCACTTGGATAATACGTTAAGGGTTGGTGGAACTTCCTTGGGTTACCTTGGGGATAAGATAACCTTCAAGGTGCCTGCCATTTGTTAAGTCTTGGGTTGAGTGCATACACCCTAGATTCTTGCAGAGGTGAGATTATTGGGCAACATCCCTTAGGATGGTCATATTGGAAGATCTCACATTCATCGTCATTGTCCGTATTTGAATCCACAACCTCATCAGTGATAGTCATTTTCCCTTACCCTTGTTATGAGCATGGTCTGAATCTCTCTGCTTTTTCTTATCGTGGTCACTACTTCACTCCTTAGACTCCTCTACGATTTTTAAAATGGTTTCAAACCTACTATCTAAGGAGTCCCACATTTGATCTATCTTAGCTGACACTTTGGTTGTTAGTTTTTGAAGTGGCAAGGTTTTCCTATTCACCAACTCTTCAAGGGGTGACTCATCCTCTTCCTCATAGAATCTTACTCCCTTCTTTTGGAGGGAAGGATCACAGTTATACTCTTTCACGCTTTCTCTTTTCTATAGCTCCCCTTATTCCTTAGCTACTTGCTCCAACAATCTATGAACTTCATGGGATCTAAGCTCAGATAATCTCCCTTGGGAATATGTCCCAAGGGTTCTCCTGGTTTCATGTCTTAGCCCATCTACGAGATGGCGAAGTTGATCCCGTTGTGCGTAACCATGACCCGGGAAACGATGTAGCAATGCATAATATTGGCCCATGGTAGCATCCAAGGGTTTGTAATTACCCTACTTCCATCCTTGGATTTTCTTACGTAAGTTGGACACTCTAGAGTATGTTTGGTATTTATTGTTAAACAATTCTAACATCATACTCCATCTCCTAATGGTTTCCAGTTCTAAGGACCGGTACCAGCTTTCCGCTTCCTTTATGAGTATCCTAGGAAACAGCTTTAACTTCTGCCACTTATTTTCAATATTTTTCAAGGCATAGGCATAGTGGAATGCCTATAAGTGGTTTTGCAGATCAGCATTGTATCCCCCCTCAAATCATGGGATATTATTCATGTCTAGTCTCTTGATCTAGCTATCTTTTTGGTGCCTTGTAGGTATTCTCATAGCCTCCGTAATGTCTAACATACTTCGGGTGGCAAGTAGGGGTTCATCGTTGTCATTTCTCTCATGGCATCTATGATGCCTACGTGGTTCCCTACTTTCCCTTCTTCCATGCCTAGATTCCCTAGAGGGCCCTTGTCCTCTCTCTTGACTATCTCATCGACATCTCTCATCTTGCTTACCCTTATCCTCACGGTTGGGCTCTTTCTGACTGCATCTTGATGTGGAAGGAGAGGGTGAGTGATGCAATGAAGGGGAAGAGAAAGGGGAACCATCTCCATGACGATGTTTCCTACCTTCTCTTCTGTGATCCCTACCTCGATCGTGATGACGATTAGAATGGTCACCCTTGTCATGTGTTCATGTTCCCTCGTTGAACACTTGGTGTTCGTGGGCATCAAAACCAGGGTTGTGAATTGTGGAGCGAAGGTTTTGATACACCACCTCCTCACTATCATTAGAAGGGGGAACATCATTTTTTGGAGAACCTATTGAGATAGGTTCACCACCCTTGATTTCTTTTATGACGGGTGAACCGTTATGGGGCCCCTTGCCCTTCAATGATGTATGGTAGCTCTCCTGCCTCGAGTTCCTTAAATGTTGCACCATTGTGGGATGGTAATCCCTTATTTCATAATCTTCTGCAATGTATTTAGCATATAGCTGCATCATGCCTATCTGTGAAAGAGCACGAAGGAGCATGTTAGGGACTGCCCGATCTGGGGGTAACACTATGTTATCTTGCAAGTCTCGCCAACACAATTGTTCATCTTGGTGGAGGATAAAAGTAAAATTGGACATATACTCATCGTGATTAGTATATACCACCTGATACTGTTGAGGAACTGGTGGTTCTAGGTTACGTGTGTTAGACCTCCGACTGTTTCTTTTGTGATCCCTAGGTGGTGAAGTGCTTTTATGAGAAGGAGAAGACATTGTTATCTTGTCGGTGTGCTATTGATCATTGTTTAAATTCTCTTCTGATTAACTCTAAGGGTTCGTTTAAGCTTCCCAATGATGTGGATGATTTCCTATGTTCTACTTAGTGCACAAACAACTTAGTCCCCGGCAACAGCGCCAATGATGAGTGGTGAGGTACCCCTACACTCAACCATACGAATACGACTGTTACAAGTGCAAATTGGTTGAACTCCACAAAGTAAGTGCCTACATGCCTTATGGAACACCTAAGGTTAATCAATCATTTTCCTCCCAAGCTTACTTGTATTTGTCACGGTTGTATGGTTAAGTAAGCTTGAGGCATGTGATTTTTATATCTTTTATGTTTTATCGCCTATGCTAATGAGGGAAAGGGTGAAGAGACTAAGTAACTAACTTTAACTAACTAAGTTCTAATGCCTAGCATCAGTATCCATTCCCACTTTCTGTTCACACCCTGAACCAATGCAACCTTCTGGGATTACCAAACGCTATTCATTACTGGGATTACCAAGTGTAACGCATGTGCTCGAAGCGGTCATACCGAATGCACTTAACTAGGAGTGTTGAGGGTTGAGAAAGATTAAGTGACTAATAAAGCATTTAGACAATTAAGAATAATTAAAGTCATATTTAGCTTAGTCCATGCATTGCAAGGTTTATCCAAAAGTTCATCTTTATTTTCATACACAAACTTGTGCTCAGGTACAATATTTGGTCGAATAAAGATCCGTTCACTTTGGGACTCCTACTGCGGGCACATGGAAATTATTTTATCTCTAGAATGCTAAAACTACAAGAGTTTGGCTATGGTCTAGATCTAGATGGTGAAACAAGGGAGATCCGCCTCTTATTTATAGATTTTTCGATGCGCTACGATATCCCGTATGCGATATCGCGGCCCATGCAATATCGCATCCCATCACTAGTGATCTTGCAAGCATGTTGTATGTTGCAACTTTCATTCTCATTCTTAGATTCTTATCTAGATCATTACTCTTCATGAGTATCATACTCATCAAAATGGCATTTTGAGTCTCCATGTTGTTTTGTCCTATGTTTTGATTACAGGATGGATTAATATACCCTTTTCTTGGTGGTTAAGTTTGTTCTGTTTCTTCAACTAATACATCAACTGATCAGTAATTAATATATCGATTGATTCATTAACTAATAATCAATTGATATTGATACAACAATTGATTCTCCAACTAATTTAACTACATTATCTAATTTTATAATTACATTATCTAATTTTAATAATATTTAATGAAATCATATATTTTTAGTAATATGTAATTATATCATCTAATTATTAGCAACCTTTCTACCTCCCTTAAGAACACTAACTCCAGCAATGTAATTAATGACATGCCATAGCGATCTTAAGACTATTTATAAGGGTTATGTATTAAATATTAAAGCCAAAAGGGTTAAATTTATAATATAATTGAATCAATAGGTGCCTAGATGATAAATTTGACCTCACTATTGAGTTCAGAAGGATGAAAAATGTTGGAAATGACTATTCATATGTTGAAAAAGAACATCATATGCTCAATTGTGTGAAAATTAATCTTTTGAGGATCTTGAGGCACTAAATTGGGCAAGGAGTAAAAACTAATTTTTGAAGTTCCTTGGGATAGATTTGACTTCCCATTGCATCCAGAAGGTTGAAATTTATAGGAAACAACTCTTCATTCATCGAAAAAGGCTTCTGAAATTAAAAGTTATGACTTCTAGAGTCTAAGACCTTTGGCATGAAAAAGAAAACTTTCCAAGAGGTCATCCATCCTAGTTCTAATCTAGGGCAAGCACACTTAATTATAGAATTTTTATTTTTGTGGTTACTAGAGTGCTAAATTCAATTTTGAAAATTATTTTTACAAGTTCCTAATTTAAATTAATGGTTCAACAATGGAAATTTAAATTCTTCATCAAATGATTGGAATTTCAAATTTTTTTATCAGTTGATAGACAATTGAAAATTTTTCATCATATAACACAGAATTTGCTATTTCGTTGTGAATAGTAGCAATGACTATAGTGGCACAATGCTGGTGGCCTAGGTGGTTTCCTGATGGCTAAGTGGTGGACGAAAATGGGTAGGGACATGGACAAGGCAAGCAACACAATAGATGAAGATGCATGTTGGTGGCAACAACAAAATTGATGGAAAAGGGCTACATTGGGTGGCATAGCCTAGGTTTGTATAGTCTCCATTAAGGGTGTGCGTGGTCCATCCTTGGGCTTGTGTAGCCCTATTTAGGGCTTGCACAACCCTTTTTCAAGGCTTACGCTACCCTTTTTTAAGGCCTACATGGTGCTTTTCTCATTTTACATGGCCCTTTTTGGGGCCTTGCAACCCTTCCTAGGGCTTACGTGGCCCTCCACATGGGCTGCACGGCTTGTTGCATGGTCTTGGCAACCCTCCTTTGGGGTGGTGTGGCTAGTCTCAAGGTCTGCATGACCTTGTTATGGCCTAGTGTGGCCTATGTTAGGCCTAGTGCAAACCTTAACTAGGCTTGTGTGGGGAGAGGTGGTTTTCGGCATTGTTCGAAGAGGTGGTTTTCCATGGTGCTGGAGGTAGTTATTGATGATGCTAAAGGTAGTTATTGATGGTGTTAGAGGTGGTTATTGGTAGTGTTGGAGGTAGTTATTGGTAGTGTTGGAGGTAGTTATCAATGGTGAAAATGATAGGTGGTAGGTAGGAACATGATGCAGGTTTCAAAAGTGGTAGTTGAAGGGTGATGTAAGAGCAAGCAACAAGCATGGCAAGTGATGTGTGGAGAGGAGTGATGGTAGTGGTGGAGCAATAGGGGTAGGCAACCAGTAGTGCTGGAGTAGTGGCATAATGATAGGTAGTGGGCATAGTAGGAAAGCAATGATGGCAGCAAAAACAAAGGTTTTGGCAAATGGAAGTGAAGGCGGGGGCTTTTGCCACTTGGCATAGCTAAAATAGGCCTATGCGTTGTGGAGGCCCTCTACAGGCCAACGTAGCCTACAGGGCCTACGTGGCCCTAGCAAGCCTTGTGCAGCCTATAGGACCTATGTGACTCCTGCTAGGCCTATGTGGCCCTTACAAGGTTGGCATAGCTTGCAATTTTTTTTATTTTTTAAGTATAAATTATATATTTTTTAATTATTGTAGGGGGTCAAGGTTTGAACCTACAACCTCCCACTTGTAAATTTTTTTTAGAAAAAAATTGTTTCTAATTCTATGTATTTGTTTAAAGTATGGGGTTGGGGTTTGAACTTGCAACCTCTTACTTTAAAAGTTTTTTTAAAACATTTTATTATTATTTTATTCCACCTTACCTCAACGGTTGACATGGTGGGTCAGTCGATGATAGGGTAGAGATTTAGTATGGATAAATGGCAATTCTAGGTTGATTTTTGACCCTTAAATTTTGAATTTTTTAAAAAATTTTATTTTAAAATAATAATAATAATTTAATATTATTTTAATGCGTGTATAATAAGAAACTTTAAACATTGATATCGCCAAAACTGTAAGTTTGTTTGAGACAAAATTTGTATCATTGGAATTGTCTTGATGAGTATTACATGTTGGACATAGTTTTAGGGTTTGAAAATGAAGTTGAGTTTTTAGAAATTAAAAGGACCAAACTAGCCTATTTTGTTGAATTGACATTTCTAGGCTGACATATGGTAACTTAGAATCTTCTAGATTACTTGGATAGTGGATTTCAACAAAACAAGATCAATTTAGGTCATGGTTACTAACTTAAAAGAAATTTAACAATGACCCTAATCAATTAATAATTATAGTATTAAGATTGGCAGGAGTTACTTGGACTAGCATATCATTATCTTACCAACATCTCTTGAAATTGATGAATCTTGATAAGGCATGATTAGATCTTGTCAGCTAATGATATCTATGAAAGAATTTTGTTGGTTGCTAGAATCTAGATGCTTGCTCCATTGTTCATGAAGTCAATGGAAAGGTATCTTTTGACTTGCATCACAACATATGGTACATTCGATGATGATCAAGTGTTTTCCATGTGTTGTGGCTTTAAGGTTCATCATAAAATTTATGCTGTAGTTGGCCCATGGTTCTGAATGGCCCTTGGGTTATGGTTTGCTCTAATACCAATTGTGACATCCTGTTCTCAGATGTCATGGAAAACATCAAATATACGATATATTAGACATTATGTGTATGAATAAAATATATCAAATGCAAAATATATATGATATTCAACATTATGTATAAGGGAAATAATAGGAAAAATGCAAAAAGATAAAGAAAATAATTTTTTATTGATATGGAATAACATATTTGGATTGTTCTTTGAGAGTATTCCTTGGGGTTTTCTTCCTTTCGCATGTATCCCTTAGAGGTAATCTAGCATTGCCACCACAGTTAGGCCTATAATCCATCAAAAGGCATGGTTAGTCCACTTCCTATCCTACTTCACCTGGCTTCCCGTGACTTGCCTGTACCAGCTTTGCCACTCCATGATGGCATGACATCTAACCTCTAGTATAAATGCCTTAGGTCAAACCCCCAATAGTTACCTTAAGAGACATGTTCGTTATTACAACATGCCCTTTCAGGTCTCAATTACAGCTATCCTTTCAGGTCTTGTTAAGATAACAATAACACTTGTTATGAAGAGCCACCATCTTCATTAGGCAGCAACATCAGTTGGAAATGGGGATGTGACATGAAATGTCAAATTATAAAAATTGAAAGTTAAGAAGATGGGTCATTTTAGAATTAAATCTAGGATTAATGATAATTCTTGTTATTTTTATTTACCAATCGATGTTGGTATGTCTTTTGTGTTTAATGTTTCATATCTTATGCACTATGAGAAACCTACTGATGAGACCATACAAGGTAGCATTGATAAGTTGAAGGAGGCTATTGATTAGTGCAAGCCTTCAATGGAAAAGAACAAAATCATACTGAAGTGAATGAAAGATTTGAGGACTTGGGAAGTTAAAAGGCATGAGTACTTGGTCCATTGGAAGGATCAATCCCTAGATGATGTTGTATGGATCCATGACATCAAAGTATATGAGTGAGGGATTACTTCAACCTCTACTCCCTTATTCATATGAGTTTACCTTTTTAAAGTGTGGAAGAGCTAGTATAGGGATACCTCCTTTGATTCCCTTTTTCTTCCCTACATGTGATTTTTGTATATTTTGGCCTCTATTGAGATGTCTTGGAGGTCAAGTATATGTCTTGTTTAAGAGTTGGAATTGCACAAGAGATGTCTAGGATATGTAGGAGAAATCTCTACCCAGAGCTGAGTTAAAAATGCACAAGAGATGTATGTGCTATGTAGGAGAAAAAATCTCTAGTTGTAGAAGAGATCTCTCAAAAGTGCTAGAGATGTCTCTCTATTCATAGAATATGTCTATTTTGAAAGTTGTAATTTTATGAGAGATGATTCAAGGAGGCCGAAAATGACTTGTATGGTAGTGAGACTTTCAAAATTGACTGTTCCAAGTTGGGAAATAACTAGGAGAAGGTGGAAAAAGATAGTAACACAATGGGAACTCAAAGATGGGTTTTTGGAAGGGTTCCTTTAGTTTTTTTTTGTCTTTTAATAAATATGGATTGTTTCATACTTGTACTAAGGAGAAGAGTTTATGAGATGTCTTGGTGAGAGCTCTTGAGTTAATGAGAGCTTGGAAAGAGAGTGTTAAAGCACATTAAGTGAGTGAATTAGTGTTGTAGCTACAAGATCAATTTTTTATATCTTAGCCTATGTGCTTTAGTCTTGCTTGTGTATTAAATTCTCAGTTTTGTTTGTGGAAGAGATTCTCCATCGGTTTGGTCTTGCATTGAGAATAGCCATTGTGTGATTGTAGAGCCTCATGCTTTATAACATTGTGTGAGTGTTTGAGAGGTGGTAGATGTTTTTTTAAGTTTTGGGTGTAATCTTCTTTGAAATAAATTAAAGATAACTAGTTTTGTTATTTTCTAGAAATTTAAATGTCTTTTCAATATATTTGGATTTAGTGTTGGAAGGTGATTTTAATATTAGAGTGAACGTAATTCATAGCACAACTAAGCACCATGAACCACTTTATAGTATGTAAAATTAATGGTTAGATCAATAGTTCACATTAGTTAGAATCATTGGGTTGTCATTATAGAGTTATGTTAGTCTTATTCCTAGTTGATAGCACTTCTAGGGACTAAGAGGAGCCTTTCAATACTTGTTTTATATTATGAATTTTATTTATCTAGTTTATAATACTTGTAATTGCCCCCAAAAAAGTTTAAAGTAGGTATAAGTGATAGGAAGTATTTTTAGAATGTCAAAAGAATGCTCACAAGCACTAGAAAGTTTGATTACAACAATAAAAATCACTTTACTAGTGCCATGAAGTATTTTTCTTTTTTTCTTATAGCACTTGCAAGTGCTAGTTATTGCACTCAGTTACCAAGATGTATTTTATAGTACCTACAAGTATATGGAAGTGTTTTTATAATAGTTACATGCACTAAAAAAATCTATTTTTCTAGTTTACAACAATTGCAAGTACTACAAATTCTTTTATAGTATGTTGAAGTGCTACTTTCTAGCTCCAAATTGAATAAATGTTAATGACAATTGTAATCGATAAGAAGTTGTGGATTTCTTTCTTGATAGTTGGTAGCACTTATCAATGTCTTGAAGTGTTGTTATTACTTCATATTACTTAAAGATGTAATTTATTCAAATCTAATCATTTTAGAAAGAAGAAGGTGTGGGTGAATATCAATGGTATTGTCTTAAAGGAAACATTACCTAGAAGAATCAAATTCATAAAATGATCCTAGATGAATTGAAAGACATACTAGAGGGGTAACCAATGAGTTACTTATATATGTATTTAATAACCAATGACTCATAATGTCATTGATAGTTTATGTTAGGGTAAATATCATCTAAAAAAATAGTATATATAAGAACTCTATTCCTTCATAGAATATAAATTATTTCTATTCATACCTAAAGCCCTTGTACCTATTAACTGTAATTAATACACATGAATAATATTTACAAGTTGCATAGTTATTCAAAGAGCTATTTATCCTTCATTTTATGGTACTATGTAAATTACCTTATAAATGAAAGGCATAATACTTTGTATAAGTATGGCTAATTTTGAAGGTAGAAATTGGAAAATTTATGATATATTAATTTTTATGTTTAAAAATATAGTAAAATTAATTAACTCATATTTTTATATATTTTGATTCTATGTAAATTAGGTAGATGAAGTTTAGTGAATAGGTACTTATGATTCACCTTATTTTAATTATTACCTTCATTAGTAATTAAAATTTTTAAATCTATATATTAACTAAAAAATTATTCGTATTTAAATTTGTAGGAAGTTCAAGACATTAGACAATCATAATAGAAGGGCTTTATAGAAATCCATCTTACATAAAAAAAAAAGAAGGCATTCAAACCTTTCTCCTTTCTCTTTGGATCAGATAATAACTAAGTTTATTATCATCATGGTATTATTAAAAAACCACAATCAAAGAAAAATTTTCATATATTTTATTTTCTAACATCCTTTTCATAAATGAAAAAACTAAAATATAGTAGAAAACATGAGAGTTTGCTTTTCCTGAAATAGCAAGTGGTTTGCAATAGTCCATAACTTTTAGAGTAAAGAAATAAAAAGGCCTTTAGAGTTAATTTCTAGGGTCATGGTGGAGTTTTGGTTGCTTCTAGAGTTGCTACATTATTGCCTTTGAACTTTGGTATAACTTTTTCTTGACCACAAATCATGACGTACTTGTGGTTGCCTAACCATGGGTTATGGCAAGCTTGTAGTTTTCAAACCATAGATCATGATGAAATCATGGTATATTCTATTTCTATAGTCTTTGTTCCCTCTACTTTTGTCATTAATTTGAGTAGGCCATGAGTTGTGATGAACTCATGATGACCTGACCATGGGTTATGATTAGGTTGTGGTCACCGATGAAGATGTTGGTCTACTAATTCTAGCCTTTAAATTGAGATGAGATGGACAATGAGTCATGATGAAATTTTTTTGTTACACCATGAGTCATGGTAACCTTGTTTTGTTATACTAGAAGTCATGGTGAGATCATGGTTATTGTAAAACAAAGGTTTTTTATTTCTAACTATACCATGAGTTGACTATGGGTCATGGTTAGTTCATGGTTTTAGCAGAAAAATGAAACTACGAGTTGTAGCTTGGTTTTTTAAAGGAAGCTAATGGTTTATCTAACTTGGGGATGATATTTTGGCTTCAAAAACAAGTGCATCTTGGAATTAAAATAGGCTTAAATATGTTCTTTTGACCACATGATATGGATTTCTTTAGGCAAGTGGTAACGAGATGAAAGTGAAGCTAGGCTTTATATTTAGACAATGTTGGTGGCAACAAAAATGCACATAATGTACTTAGGTCTACTTCAAAACTTCTGAGGCTTATCTTTTACTCACTTTGAGATCAAGCTAAGGGAGTCTTAACTCTATGGGACTTGGATTTTGGACTTATCTTTGATGGATTTTTGATATGTTGAAATAGAGTTAAAAGGATGATATGGTTGAGATGATGAAATAAAAATGAAAGAGATGATACAAAGATATGCTAAAATTGATGGAAATTTGATCTTATTTTTCTTTCTTTTATCTTCTATCAAACATGAGAGAGAGCTATTCATACAATATTCAAATATAGAGGGAGCATCAAAACAATAAACTTGAGAGATATGAACTAACATATAAAGAGAGGAAAATCATAAAATTTACTAGCATGAAATGAAATGATGTATTAAACAAATTACCTCTTGATGAGGTGATTATTGAACTCTTGAGTCTACTCCAAAAAGATGGAGTTTTTTACATTCTCTTAATATGATAACATGCTTGGAGGCGAAGGTGCTTAGAACCATACTTCATCTCTTGTGAAGTTTTTTCCTCTTTTGACTCTCACTATTCTTTCTACTCTTCTTCTCTTAATAAAATGTTCTCTTGGATTCGTATTGATTTATTGATTATAGATCAAAAACCTCCTTATATAGGTTTTGGAGGATGGCTAGCTAAACCATGATTGGATTAATTAACCAAAGGATGAAGTATGATTAACCATTAAGGTGGATGCAAATTACATCTTGATGAGGAGATTAGATGAAGGTTAGGTAACCCAAGTAATCTTAATGGCTCTCTACATGATACATGATATTGAAGTGGCCTCAACACATGTGAGAGGGGATCCACTTTGACTTGTCTTCTTTCCCATATTTTTTAAATTGAAATCCTCCCTTTCTTTTTCATGTTTCTCTTTTTTTATGATTTCTCCTATCAGTTTGAATTTTTTTTCCTCCTTGATTGTTCATTTTTCCATATTTTAATTTTTATGGATTCTTCCATGGTTCTTCTTTTTTGCTTCATTTTTATAATTTTGAATATATAATAATAATTGGAATGACATCAAATGTGCATCACCCTAATTTGTGACATGTAGAAGATGCTACTATCTTTTGTATATACTATGTTCAAAAGAGGATGAGATCTAGGATAGCTGAAAAAAATTCTTTCTCCTATTATTTTCTTAAATACCATCCTTGCATGCATACCATTTGACTTATGGTTTCAATTATTGAGATGCTTTTCCAATAGAATCTATGCCTTTTTTTTTGTTGTATGCAAAGTTATGTGTTTATGACATTAGAGGTACTACTATACTTGAAAAAAATAATTTTACTTTGAAATATGATATAGTGAAACCTCTTTCATAGCTAGTTCTTATTTTGTAGTGTCAATGAGTGAAAATCTAGATCAAGTTAACAAAAGGAATTTGATTTTATTTTCTCTTATATTCAAATTTTTGATCTCTCTCATATAGAGTAATCTTTCACATTCTTCATGCCAAACATGCAATAGAATGTATCTTGTCTTTTTGAAACATTAAGGGATTCTAATACATGTGTTGATATTCCATGGCATAGGGATAATATTTTCTTTTGTTAACTTCATTTTTACTTACTACTAGAGAATGAATGGAAGTTAATTGGTGGACATATTATCATTGTCATTATAGCTTATTGTAACACATACAAATAAGACTAATGATCCTTCATAGCATCTTGGAATGATAGGGGGTTGTGTTTCTTTTTGAAACATTCTAAAGTTGTTCATGTATTTTCTATTAATCTACTATGTGGGATGCATTAATTGTAGATCTGATAGTAATCAGGCTCTACATATTTTGCATAAAGTGCACTTTGTGCAGATCTTATATAGGCATTTCATGAGTAACACATGGACCTCACATGCCACTATATGTTTACAATGATTGATTATATACTTAAATAAAATCAAGTCATGGAATTTATTATTTTCATGCTTACCCACACAAGGAATTAGTGCATTCCTAGTATATATTATTTTTCTATGATTTTAATGCATTTCTTCCTATGATATCATCCTGTCCAAAAGAATGACATGCCAAGTTGGTCACAAGCCTACCAACTATGCTAATATTTAACATTCTCCATTATGGGAGCTTCTTTGATTCAACGACTAGGAAAATTTATTTTTGCTATTTATCTTGTCATTTTTTGAAATTGTAGTTTTTATGATTGAAATTTAGAGTGGGTCATACTTCATCATCAATGAAAACAAAAGTATTTGTGAGGATGGAGGATATTGGCTATTTTACTAGCTTTCCATGACAAGTTGATTCATTCATCAAGGATGTACTTGTAGTGGATGATGCTACCACTAAGTTCTTAACATACTACACTAGTACAAATAATAAAGGTAGACATATATAAGTTATCAACCTACTAGATTTATGATAATCACCAGCTTGGAATATCTATAAATTGAAGGAATTTTAGGAAGCAAAATAATTGCTTGGTTATCCTGACTTCACAATGAATCAACCAATAAAATTTATATTTTTGTAAATATTAGGATTTTTTCTATACCTTGAAAAAAGGAATTACTATAAAAGATATTTGGAATCTAAGGTTATGTTCTTTCCAATCTATCAAAAATCACAGTAATTCTAGTAGTGAGAATTTGAGAGATAACTTAAAAGTTGTTAAGTTTCTAATGCTAACATTTTAGCTTAACCTTCCCACAGATACTATATTTCAAATAAATCTTTAATCACATCAAATCATTGTGGTATGAGAGAGAAATGACCCCATCATTGACCATAATTTATTTTAGTAACATTTCAAGACATAGAAAATCTTCCAAATTACAGAGAGAATTTCTTCCAAATTTTGATAGATTTTAAATAAATCTATTATCACTAAAAAATATTGTGAAATTATTGAGATATGATCAAAATAGTGAATGCCCCTAATTCTAACTATTTAACTTTCAAGATTGAGTAAATAATGATGAATGATGTTGATGAATATTGATAAATTGATGAATTAATGATGAACTAGTGAAAGTCTTGCTAAATTTTTTTTGATGTTTCCATTATACAAATTTTGAAGAGATGCCTTCAATATATATGAGAAGTGGGGCAACGTTTACTACAAATTAATATAATATAGCCTGAATGATCAAAAATTAAAAAATGATATATATATATGGATTGGGCTAAAATTAACATTACAGTTGTCCATATATTCTAAAATTTTTTATATCTTATCAAAATAAACTCTTATTGTGTAATAAAAAAAAAATTATTTTCTTCCACTCTAAAAAACCAACAATACCTCCTTAGAGTGGAAGGTAATCTTTATTCTTCATCTTTGTATTCTTCTTTCTTTGTTATGCTCTAAATTCCTATAGATTCATTGAGGTACTTGATCCTATGAGACAAAATAAGTTTTTTAATAAGTCAAAAAGTTTCTATTTTGAATTAATATGAATGTATTTGATGGCTCCTTCTTCATCTTTGTATTCATCTTTCTTTGTTATGCTCTAAATTCCTATAGATTCATTGAGGTACTTGATCCTATGAGACAAAATAAGTTTTTTAATAAGTCAAAAAGTTTCTATTTTGAATTAATATGAATGGATTTTATGGCTCCTTCTTTCACTTCTTGCTTAAGGAAATAGTATTTGATGTTAATGTGTTTGAATTTTTTATGATGCACATAGTCTTGGGATAGTTGAATTACTACTGTATTGTCACAATACAAATTTATAAGGATATAAACTTTGAATCCTAAGTGTGAGAGAAGTTTATTTAATTAGAGTATGTGTTGGAGGCATTATGCTATGATAATAAATTATTCTTCACAAGGGGATTAGTTGATGGATGATTCTTTCTCTAATTTCTAGTATATTGGATTTTTTCCATGTATAATGAGAGCTTCTGATGTGGATTTTCTTTCAACATTGTCTCCTACCTAATCAACACCAAAATATGCATGGAGCTTATTGTCTCCTTTACTGAATTGAATCCCAAAGTTGCAAATTCCTTTTACATACTTAAGGAGATGCACAAGTGCTTGTATGTGAGATTGTGTTGACTCTTGCATGCATCTAGATAAATATAATGTTGCATATTATAAATCTATTCTTACATGATATAGAAAACAAAATGATCCAATCAAGATTCTATACATGATTGCATCTATGAGAGGAGTCTTATTCTTATTAATTTATGTTAAACTATATGGAAAAGAATTGCTAACTGGTTTTTGATTCTTTAGATTGAATTTTTCAATGATGAAATTTGTGTATTTTGTTTGATGAATCTTCATTTCCTTCTTATCCTACTTCACTTCAATTTCTAGGAAGTATTTGAGTTCTCCAAGATCCTTTATTTTGAATTCAATTTTCATATCATTCTTAAAATATTTTGCTAGTCTTTTATTAGTGAAAATAAATATAATATCATCTACATATAGTGATATGATGTTGAATTCATATCCTTCCTTCTTAAAATATAATGTTGGTTCAAACATGTAATTTTGATAATTCTTCACAATGATATAGTCATTTATTCTTTGGAACCAGGCCATGGGTACCTACTTTAGACCATATAAAGCTTTTTTGATTTTGCATACTTTGTTCTCTTTTTCTTTGAGAACATAACCTTTGGACTAGTAGATTTATACTTCTTCTTTATGTATCCATTTAGAAATGTTGAGTTGACTTTCATTTGTTGAATCTTTAGATCTTTATGCACTAATATGGAGAGAATGAGCTTGATCATTTCAAATCTAGCCATTAGTGTAAAGATTTCTTCATAGTCAATATGTTTCTTTTAATTAAATCCTCTTACCACAAATCTTACATTGTGTATTATGACTTCTCCTTTCTCACTGTACTTTGTTTTGTATAGCCACTTACAGTCAATAACATTTTTATCTTTTAGTTTATACACTAATTCCCATGTGTTATTTATTATAATGATTAGTTCACTTGAAACTATTGAATATGTAATATTTATAATATTGTAAGGTCTTATAGTTCTTCTTTCAAAATTTGTATCTAGCATTTGAGTGTGAGGATTGTCTCTTTGAACCTAATATTTAGAACTTTAATATGTATTTGATTTTTCTCTCTTAAAAAAATTAATTATATCAAAATTTTTCTCATCAAATATAACATCTCTTGAAACATACCATTTTTGATTTATTGGGTTGTAGCACCTATATCCACTGGTGTAAGAATCATAACTAAGAAAGATGAATTTCTTTCCTCTATCTTCAAGTTTGTCAATGAATTATTTTGGGATATTTTCATAGCAATGACATGAAAATATTCTCATATGACTTAGGTTAGAAATTCTATTGTATAGAACTTCATATGGAGATCTATCTTCAGTGCTTTGGTGATGATTCAATTAGAAATATAACAAGCAACTATGATGGCCATACTCCAATATTGGTTAGGTAGTTAGACATGCCTTAAATAATGCCAATGTTGGTCTAAAGCCTAGATATGAAAGAATGAGGATTAGCATTAGGTTTGTAGCCAACTATAAATCCTTGCCAAATCTCATCAATGAGTTTTTGTTTTTTTGTTTTTAGATTTTGTAGATGCTAGGACATTACCTAGAAGTAAGGTGTAGTAGTCATAGGGCCCAGTTACTATGGAAAATGGGAAATGACTTACTAGGGAATTCTCCAAAAATGATATGTAACATCATCACTCAGATGTTGTGAAAAGTAGATAAGGATTCTTACGTCAAGGATGGGTATGGGTAAAGAAGAAAGTCCAATGATAGAAATTTTGGTTAGCAACCTAGAACAATGGCACTCAATAAAAAAAAAACCTTTGAAATTAGTAATATCATGAACAAACAAGGAATCTACATTGCCTAACTTCCAAAAACAAGATGGAAATGGAAGAAAGCTAAAGATTTAGGCGAGGGTTAAAAAGTCTTCTCCTTAGACAAAGAAAATTACCAAAATGAAGTGGACATCATCATTGATTACTCTATCAAAGATAAAGGGGTATAAGTATATTACCATGATGATTGAATTATGGGTATCAAACTTGTACTTGGAAATAAGATCATTAAGGTCATCAATGTATATGCTTCACAAATTAGCTTAGAAAATTTCATTAAGTAATATTATTAAGATTCCATGAATTAGATGCTTCAAAAAATTCCTTATTAAGAAAAAAATATTAATTAGAGGGAATTTTACTCTAAAAATGAGAGATGACAAGATTCATGGAGGATAAGGATTTGAAGAGCACAATGATGTGGAATATTCACTAGTGCAACTTACAAGTGGCTATGGCCTTGTAATTGCAAATAATTATTTCAAAAAGAGGACAAAAAATTTAATCACATAAAATAGTAATATGAATAAAACAAAAGTTAATTATTTCTTACTATTAAAAGAGACTGGGTCATGTGTAAAGATTGTAAGATCATACTTAGAGAATGCCTTAAAACATAGCATCGACTAATGGTCATGGATTTCATTATATAGAGCTTTAAAGGTAGCATGAGAAAGGGGAAAAATTTCATAAAATGGTGGAATTTGAAAGAAGATAACAACATATAATTTAGAAAACAATTTCTTCATGAAGGCACCTAGAATTGGGATTTCTTTGCAAATTTAATTTGGATCCAGATCAAAAGTTGCATTCAACAAATTGGAAAGAACATTTTAGGTGAAAAAAAGTAGGAAAGAATACATTACAAAGGAGACATGGTGGTGAAGTGATGAAGTTCAACATGAATTTCAAAATAAGAAAAAATGCTTTGAGGAATGACAAAAAAGTGATAGCTAAGAAGATAGGCTGGTATACGAAATGGCAAAGAAGGAGGTGACCATAATAGTAGCCAAATCCAAATATAAGAACTTGGATAAATTTTATGAGAAATTAGGATTGAGAAAGGACAATCTCTTCCACAACTCAAAACTAAGATCTTAACATGTAAGTACACAAGAGACACTACACCAAAACACATACAATTAATCAAGAGCTTCATACACACTCATGTAGTCTTAACATGTACTCTCATGACACTTGTCACACTATCCTAATGATATCTCATGAAGAAACAACATCCATATTTATAGAAGTCTTTCCCTAAGTTAGCTTAAGAATCATAGGCTATTTCCATCTTTTTCTCCTCTTGTTTGGCTATTTTCTAATTTGGAATGGTCAATTCAAAAGATTCCATGCTTGTTTCAATTGTTTCTAGGATTTTTGGATTGTGTTAATGACAAACATATCTTATAGGTGAAATGTCTCTAGTATAGCTGAGATGTCTCACCATCTCACTTGAGATGTCTTCCAACCCCTGGGATGTCTTAAAAGAGGATTAAGATATTTTACCTAAATCTAAAACATCTTACCTAAGACTTCTTTATCATAGTTCATATGTCTCTCTTGAATCTGGGATGTCTTATGTGATGAAGCATCTAGTAGCAATTTATATGTCAATTGTAAGCCTTGGATTTGGGGAAGTGTTTTGTGCACCTTGTGTTTGTAGTATAGCATTTTGATTTGAGGTTATTAGTATTTGGTGATTCATCCTTGCCTCTTGTGTCATAATCTAAGGTTTCATGCCTAATTCCAAGTCCTTAGGGATGATTTTGACTTCATTCAGATGTACTAGGATCATTTTGACATGCTCCTTTGGGTTCCAGCTTATTTTAGCAAGAAAGTGGTTGGTTGTGAAAGATGGAGGAATGTACTAGTGCATCTTCTACCTAGCCCTACCTAAGCATCCTCACCTACAGTGTGACTTTGCATGGCTAGTATTATATCAATAAGCATTTTGTGGCATCTAAGCATTCATGAACCCTCTCCGTTCTTATGCAAAAATTGTAAATACCCTAGGAGAGTTCTCACACAACATTGAGCTTTAATTAGTGAATTTTTGAGCTTGTGATATCTAGTTTATTTCAAGAAATTTTCATCCCTTAGGCATGTTAAGTTTATTCCCTATTTTTGTGTGTTTTGAGTCCTCACTTTCACAACTATTTCTAGACTCTATCACAGTGCTACCTTGCTTACATAGCCTAGAACCGTTTGGTCAATGTGGAGTTTAATGTTTGCATGGTAAATGAAGCCTATGGTTTCCCCTCATTTTTACCATTAATTCCTTAAACCTTTAAAATACTAAAAACATCATAAAACATTAAAATCCAAAAAATATTTATTTAATTCTCATTTTCATAAGCTGTGATGACTCAACCTTATCCAAGGAGGTCATAGTTATATGAGATGATGTTGGGCCCTCAAGATCCTAACTAAGAGCCATTTTATTATATTTTTTATATGGTGTTGCACATTTTCCTTGAGGTATTATAGTATGTGTATGTGTGTACGCATTGTCTATGTTCCCAAGTAGAATTATGATGCATATGGGTTTACTTTCATTTTGTTCTTTATAATCATAAAATACATAAAAATTATAAAATATAAAATCATAAACATTTCCTTCTCTATATTTCTCTTTGGTTACATAGAATTGAATTTTATCATATCTATTATAATATATTTTATGCCTTTTGAATGCAATGACATATGCAAGTGTTCTTGGCAATTCACTCAACTTCACCTTTGAAGCTTATGACTCGATAACACTGCTATTGAAATGATAAATCCCTTGGATCAAAATTAGTGGGACCTATATCATTGGAATTTTTTCTAGGAAAGGAATTAGTAAATTTTCTAGAAATACTTATAAATTTTTATTTTAATATTTATTCAACTCTAGTGTGTTTCTTAATGTTGCATGTGTAGGTTATTAACATAAGCAAGATGGTAGATGATGCTAGGAGCCCATCAAGGATCTTAGAAGAAGTAAAAAAATGAAAAAAAGGCTTTTGTAATATTTGAGCATGTGAATGATCTAACTCTATTATTGGTTTTCTTAACTTATCATCAAGACATGCAAGGGAGATGATGTGACATTCATGGATGTTTTGTGAAGGAATCAATGGTAGCTATAGTAGACGATCTCATAAAAATTTGGCTGTAGGAGTTCCAAGCATTATAAGTGGCTTTTACACCTAACATTAGTGATTATGAGCCTCATTTGGAGCAAGAGCTTTTAGATTAGATGGTAGATAAGGAGGAGGTCCATCGTAGCTTGTCATCTAATCATTCAAATGAGGAGCAAGGTAAGAAAGTAGACATTAAGGGTAAAGGACCACTCCATCATAAATGCCCATGGTTGAGAGCTATCAATTTCAAGGTACCTTAAACCTATGAGGAAAATTTTCTTACAAGGTTCCAACATCTTCAACTATCAGGACCATCCGAAGATGATAATTTTCCCTTGTTTGACTAATATGATTATCATCAACTTAATGTATCTATTGGGAGTAGATACATGATAGTAGGATTAAATGTATCAACATGTTAATGTACCATTATATAGAGGGTGTACCGGTGATGATCCCAAGTTCCATGTATAGGCATTTAATAATGCTTGTTATCTATAAGGGATCATTAGTGATTCATAAAAGTTATAGTTATTTCCCTACATCTACATCAAGTAGGCTAAAATGTGGTACAAATCCTTACCACCTAAAATAATTCAAGAAGGAGAGGGTATGATTAAAATTTTCTACACCAAGTTCCAAAAGTATGCCAACATTTCTAACATTGATAAGAAGATGACCAAATGGAGCTAAGAAGTTAGTGAATCACTGGACATCACCATGAAGATATATCTTTAGAAGACACATTACTGTTTGAACCATGGATTTAGCCAAAGATAGAAACTCATGTATATTGTGGAAGGCCTAAGGTAGAAAACAAGGGAGTTTGTGGGAATGCACACAATGAGCTAGGTACACAAAAAGTTCATGGCCCAAATCAAAGTGCTCATAGGCACTATTGCTAGTATGAAGGGTAAATGGAGAAAATGATAATCTTTATAGGAGTATAACCATGATCCCATGCATAGGAAGGAGGTAAAAATTATTAAAGGTACATTCATACATCCTTTGCTATTGAATCCTTAGCACATGATCAAGTTAGACCTCATAATTCCTTGGTTGACTTGGCCTAGGTGGATCAAGTTTCAGATTCGATGGACAAGAAAATGAACACTACCTTGAAGGATCTTGAAGGTAGAGTGGTTTAGGTAGTAAAATCCATTATACCACAAAGGCCCATAAAGAAATATGGGGTAAAAGGTATGGAGAATATCTTTTCTCCAAGAGCATAAGAGAAGATTCAAATTAGGCTTTCACATCCTCTAGTGGTGAAGATCTCTATGAGTATTATGAAAATCCTCATGACTTGTAGTGTTGTCTAGTCATGGCTCATAGGATTAGTTAAATGGGACAAGTTGGGATGCATTTGAATCCTAAGTTCATTAAGAAGCAGATAAGGAGGACTCCCTTCTATGTTCCATCATACTATCCTATAGGTGTGTTTTCCCAGGTCATGCCATAGTATTAGTAGTGGCCAACTCGAAATCCTTGGGGTGCTATTCCATGGAATACTCCTATGAAATAATTGATGCTATTTCCTTCAAACCACTATTCTAGTAATCCTATCTTGCAAACTCCTCACCATCTCTAGTAGCTTTTGTTGCGTAATCCCATGCAAGGTTGGATCCCTAATCAACTGCAACCAAGACAAACTAAATTATGTGATATTACCTACTATTCAATTCTAGTTCAACATTTGATATAGGGCAATGTTATCATGTTCTTATCAACTTGGTTATGAAGGAAAATTTGAGATCTCATGGTAGGATAATTTTTTTTGCAAATGCAAATATTAATGCGATGGAGCTAGGTACATGTCATCCTCTTCCACATGTGAAGAGGATAATCCTTTAGGCTACACAAGATTTAGAATCCAAGAGATCCCAATACCATTCCTTGAGTTTTGTCATAACAATCTATTAACTTCAGGAAAGAGTTCTTCCAATGTATCTGGATTTTCAAATGCAATGGCACTTGAAAGTAGTGGCATTGATATAATCATAATGTCTAAGATGGACACATGGGTAGTAAATGAAAATAATATACCTAAAAAGAAGATCAAGCATTGCAATCCCATTGTGGAAAACCTAATTGGTGAGAAAGGTTATTACCTATCTCTACATGATCTCTATTTGAGAATTAATATCATTTTCTTGCAATAGTACCTTGATTGGGGGCTTTATCCTCTTAAGGATACTAATATTAGATTGAAGCTTGCACACTAGTCTTATACATACCCCATGAGATAAGTGAATGACATTATAAGTACTTTGGAAAGATGATCATATCCTACTAATTTCTTGATTATCAAATTATACAATATAATGGGAGATAGCTTCCTTATCATCATGGGAAGAGCTTGGATAAGCACCATTGATGCTAGGTTAGTTTTTCAAGGTCTCCATCTTAAAATTGGTAGAAAAGATGCAATTGGAAAGACATACTACAAGAAGATCTCATGCATTCCTTTCCAATCTTGTGGTAAACATGGTTGTAATTAATATGTCACAGAGAATATCTATACCATTAAAGACATAAATTACATTGAATAAAATTTAGTCCATAAAGCTACACATTAGTTCTTTGAGAGACCAATTGATTCTCTTGCCTTATCTAAAGCCAAATCATTTGATTTGGAAAGAAAGAATATAATGAAGGCAAATGTAGTGGTGCAATAAGATTCTGAATTCTAGGATACTCTTGATTTATCCTAGGATATTTATTCATCATCACTTGACCTAAAGCCACTTTTTGAAGGCTTGAAATATTTTTTCCTTATGGATGATCATTGTATCATCATTAATTCCTTTCTGATAACTGTCAAAAAGATTGAATTAAGAAAGGTAGTGGTAAAGTAGAAAAGATTCTTTGCCTTCTCCCATGATTAACTCATAGGAATTGATCCTTCAATATGTCAATAACACATATATATGGACCCAAGTGATAGACCTCAATGAACACTCCAACATAGACTTAATTCAAATATGGAAGGCATGGTGAAAGGTGTAATTTTCCATCTTCTACATGCCTATTTTATTGGTCCTATCTCTCACAATGAGTGAGTTAGTTCAACTATAGTAGCACCTAAGAAGGGAAACAAATGAAGAGTATGTATTGACTAAAAATTTTTGAATGTTGCCACTTTTAAGGACCATTTTCTATTACCATTTTTGAACTAGATATTAGATAATATCTCTTGCCAAGAGTACTATAGCTTTCTTGATGGGTACTCTGGTTACAATTAAATCAATATAACACCAAAGGATCAAGATAAAACTACCTTTATATATCCATGAAAAACCTTTGTCTTCAAGTGCATGATCTTTGGATTATACAATGCACAAATCATGTTCCAATAGCTAGTGATGTTAGTGTTCCAAGATTGCATTGGCAAGAGTATGGAAGTCTTCATGGATGACTTTTCCACTCATGGCAAATCATTTCAAGAAGCCTTGGACCAACTTGAATCTATCTTGTGCCATTGCTACTAAGGAAACTTAAAGTGAAATTACAAAAATTGCTAGCTAATGGTGATTGAGGTCATCATTCTTGATCACAAAGTTTTAAAAAAAGGAATTGAAGTTTATCCTAAAAAGATCCATACCATTGAGAACATGACATAAATGTCCACAATAGTTAAAGAGGTGTGATCTTTCTTAGGCCATATTGGTTATTATTACTATTTTATTAAATATTATTCTAGAATAGTCAAGCCATTATTTGAGCTCATGAAGAAAGAAATTTTGTTCTTATGAAGCAAGAACTATAAAAATGCCTTCCAATATTTAAAGGGAAGGCTAACCTAAATCCCTATATTGTAGAGTTCTAATTGGACTCAATCATTCTAGATAATGATAGATTCTTATAAATTTGCATTAGATGCCATCCTCATGCAATTTAATGAGAAAAAGAAATCCTACTATATCCACTATATTAGTGGAAGCATTGTGGGATCTCAGTTTAACTATATCATCATGGAAAAAGAGGTGATAAAATTTTTTTTTGCACTAAAAAAATTTAGGCATTATGTTTTAGGATGTAAAATTTTTATTCACACTAATCATAGCACCATTTGGTTTTTCATGAATAAACTAGAATTTTTTTCTTGTGTAATATAATGGCTAGTTCTCTTTCATAAATTTGACCTTCATATGACTGATCACAAGGAGTATGTGATGGTAGATCATCTATCATGGTTATGAATTAATAACAAGGGAGAAGTTTTACTTCTTGATGACTTTATAGATGGTTGTATTTGTAGGGTGATTTGCAAATAAAAAAGTAGACATCAATGTCCATGGTATGCTAACATTCTTAATTACTTGATGGTCCAAAACTTCCTCTTGGATGAGACAAAGATAAAATCCAATGATTCTAGCACTAGGGAAGGCCTTACTTGGTTGTCAAATAGCATTTGTACAAGTGATGCCCAAATGACTTGGTAAGATGATGTGTTCATGATGAAAGACAAGGTGATATCTTTGCCACTATGGTATCTATGGTAAGTACTATGATGGAAAGAAAAGAGTGAGAAAGTTATTTCTTGTGGACTATTTTTGATCCACCATGTTCCATGACTCTCAATACTTCATGCATTGCTATGAAAACTACTTGTTTAAGGAAGGTATGTTCTCATGTATGGAGGGACCACAAAAATGGATCTAACCACTGGAGCCATTTTATGTGTGAGGGATTGACTTCATCAGTTCCATGTCAACTACCTCCAATGACAAAGCATACTTTATTATGTGCATTGATTATTACACAAAGTGGGTGGAAGCTATTACTATTAAGGTTTTCTCATTTACCATTGTAGTCAACTTCCTTTAGAATAGTGTGCTCCATAGGTTTAGAATCCCATAAATCTTAATCTCTAATAATAGTAAATATTTATTGGTAAATTTTTAAGAATTTATTGGAATCTTGTGAAGTTAATCATAAGTTAACTTTCCCTTATCACCCATAGGCCAATGACTAAGCAAAAGTTACTAACCATGGAATTGTTAGAGTACTTAAGAAAATAGTTAGGAGATACATAAGAGATTAGGTCAACAAGCTTAATGTTGATTTTGGGCCTATCAAATAACATGGAAAAATCCTATGGAATACACTCTGTTTAAGTTGGTCTATGGCTAGGTTCCATAACTTCCTATTAATATTGAGATGAAAACCTTGGGTAGTATGGCATATTTTGATATAACCTTAAATTCTCATCAGAAAAAGAAGTTGATTAATCTCAACCTTCTTGATCAAGGTTATAGAATTATCATGATGTGTAGTAAATTAGAACATTCTTACATCCAAGACTCATAATGATGTTTCGGTGAGAGAGTTTAATTTTAAACTTAGAAATAAGGTCCTCTATTTTAATTTACTCTACTTGGCCCATTTGGGCAAGTTTCACTTTTAATAAGAAGGACATACATTATCCACACTAGTTACCAATCTAGCACAATACACATCTACCATCCTAGCAAGTTAAATAAAATATTTTTGGTCAATGGATAACATCTAAATAATTATAGAGAATATCCTTTTCCTTTGAGAGTACCTAATGCTCAATTGTGTGTCCTATACTCAAAGGTTTATGAGGTGATAGACATGGATTAGTCATGAAGGAGAATCCTCCATGTCATATCAAATTTTCATTCTATTTTGATATTTTTCTTACGTTTCTTGATAAAGATTGTATGTGTAATTAGTACTCTTTATATTTTTAATATTAATGATAAATCATTCATGATATTTTCCTTTTCCTAAGCATGTTTGTGTGTGTATGGGAAAACCAATTAATGTACTATATGAATGCTCACCTAACATGGGTGAGTTATAGATGCAACTATGATGTAGGAGTGTCAAATGAATCCAACATAGAGAATTGACTAATGGAATGTCCACATAAAAGAATTCATCCACCCATTTTCTTTTATTCATCATCAATGAAACAAGCTCAAATTCAGTAAGTAGCTTGGACTTATTGATGAGTGGTGAGGTACCCCTACACTCAACCATACGAATACGAGTGTTACACACGTGATCCGGTCGAACTCCTTAGATAGACTAGTTGTGGCATCTAGACAGTTAGCCTTAGGTTTCAGTTCTCTATCTTCCCACCTAGACTAGTATTAGCTTTGTCACGTATGGTTTAGTCCAGAGTGAGGTGTATGATGTGTTTTCTAATCTAATGCTACTCCTAAAGGCAATGGAAGATAATATTAACTAAGCTAAGAGAGAAGGGTGAGAGAGAATCTAAGCTAGCCTAAGTGTGATGAGCATCCATTC